>MU668475.1:0-30748 GCA_026770625.1 Nicotiana glauca
CATATATATCATCAAAATAACATAAAAATGTGATTATTTAGGGCGTGATTATAGTCAAATTCACCTATTATCAGAAACTTTAATAGTTTTTTATTTAAAATTAAATCTATTTTTTTGGTAAATTTTAATACATGTGTATTGTACCCTTTAATTATTTGTTGTAAAGTGGATAGTGATAAACTTTGAAATATTCACACTACAAGAGTAACATCTTAATTTATTTATTTTTAAAAGGAATAAGGAGTTCCAATTGCAAAAGACTTTGTTTGCTTTCTACTTATTTTCTTACAATTAATTTTTTTATTTTATTTTACTAAATAGTAAAATTTTCAAGAATTAACCGGCAATAATTCTATACAAAGACAACACTCCTAAACCTTATAGGAGTTCTAAGTCACGCTAGTTTCTACTTTGATATATATATATATTACAAATATGGTATTATGTAGTTTAAATAAGGAAAAGAGAAAATGCATAAAGACCCCATTCAACTTGTCCTGAGAAGTCATTTACACACCTAAACTTTACGGGTGTCCTAACACCCCACTATTGTTTGAAGAACTATATTTATTTACTCCCTCCTAAGGCCTGACCTGGCTATATTAATTTGAGTGGGAAACACGCGCTTTATAAACAGCCCAAAAACTCCAATACTAACTGTCAATGCATAAATGGCATATCTCCTCATATTATCCCAAAATTCCTCCATTAATAGACCTTATGGACCCAAAGCCAATGCCTTATTTTGATCATCAAAACCCATTAAAAATAACATTACCTCAATAGATATAGCTCCCAATATCAAAAGTTTCGAGCTTTTCTCATTTAAACTAATTTCAGACTCAGAAATTTCAGTTCTTGAAATTTTCTTGGATTTGTGCAAAATTTGTAGAGCTATTGGTTTAACTAAGTTTTTTTTTTCTGCAGCTAGTTGGTGAATTTCTTTCTTCCCATATGGCGAATTTTGAGGTTTATTAATGGGTGAATTGTGCTTGAGTTGGATGAGTAATGGAGGATTAGAGCATTGGAAATGGAGTTGAAGTCTCATTTTTTCTTTTTGTGAGATAGAGCAATGAAAGGTTGAAGAACAAATTAGGGTTCTCCAATTGGATTTGATAAAATATTGGGGAAGAATGGATTTTATAGATGGTTGGGGGTTATATTGAAGTTAAAAATTTAATTTTTTTCTTTTTTTTGGGGTGTTTTCAACGATTCAAATATAGCAAAGACACGCTCAATTGCGTTGTCAAACACGCGTTGCTGGCCAGTCCTTAGAAGGGAGTAAATAAATACAGTTTTTCAAACAATAGTGGGGTGTTAGGACACCCGTAAAGTTTAGGTGTGTAAGTGACTTTTCAAGACAAGTTGAATGGGGTCTTTATGCATTTTCTCTAAGGAAAAAGATAATATAGAAAATTTTGGTGATTTTTAAGTCCTAAATATTAGAAAAATAGTTAAATGACAATTTTGTCTAGTATATACTCTATTTTAAAGGGTAAAAAAGGCAAACGATATTTCGCTACAACTTTCATTTTTGGATCATCTCCAAATTCCTTGTAGATAGCAAGATACAAGCTTCCAAAATCGGGTCAGTGCAGCAGAAACTTTTCTCTACACGATCGCGAAATCCCTTTCGCGATCGCAAATCTATGGCCATTTTATCCCATTTTACTCATCGTGATCGCGACCAGTTCCTCGCGATCGTGTAGCACACTGCTGTAGCCAAAAACCACCATCTAAAAATGGTCTAGAAATGGTCCGAAATCATGCCAAAACTCACCCGAGCCCCTCGGGACTCTGTCCGAATATACCAACAAGTCTCAAAATATAACACAGACTTAGTCGAAGCCTAAAATCACATCAAATAACGCTTAAACCATGAATTACACTCCAAGCCAAGCTTAATGAACTTTAGAATTTCAAAATTCTATATTCGATGCCGAAACCTATCAAATTACGTCCGATTGATCCCAAATTTTGCACACGAGTCATATTTGACATTACGGACCTACTCCAACTTTCAGAATCAAAATCCGACTCCGATATCAAAATGTCAACTTCCGGTCAAACTCTTCAAAAACCTTCAATTTCTATCTTTTGCCAAATGACTCCAAAATGACCTGCGGACCTCCGAATTCACTTCCGATCGCGCTCCCAACTCCGGAATCGCCATACGGAGCTACTCCCGGACTCGAAATCTCAAGTGGACATCGATAACACTGAAATGCACTTCAAACCAAACATATGAAATTTCTTCCAAAATGCTAACTTCCACAATAGGCGCCAAAACGCTCTCGGTTTATCCAAAACCCAATCCAGGTATACGCATGAATCCGAAATCATCATACGAGCCTGCTAGTACCTTTAGATCCCGATTTCGAGGTCGTTTACTCAAAAATCCAATCCTAGTTAATTCTTCCAACTTTAAGCTTCCGAAATGAGAATTCTCTTTCCAAATCAACTCCGGACCTCCCGAAACTCAATTCCGACCACGCTTACAAGTCATAATACCTGAAGTGAAGATGCTCATGGTCTCAAACTGCTGAACGGCGCGCTAGAACTCAAAACGACCGGTCGGGTCGTTACATACTCCTAGCACATACTCCAACACTATTTACTCCAAGGGCAATGTAGGATAAATATAATTAATTCATTCTTGAAATGTGAAAAAATTACTTATTTTGAACCACAAAAAAAGGCCAAAAAAATCACTTATTTTGAACCGGAGGGAGTATTTACTTTTGGTTTAGAATTCTAGAAGACCAAAAAGTGGCTTTAATTATGTAAAAGAAACTAAATCTAGACTAACATTAATTGCTCGGTAATTCTGGTTAAGGAATCCTAATCTAAAATGACACTAATCACGGAAAAATATAATGCTTACCTAAAGTGACATAAATTGTTTGGACAAATAAATTTTGGTTTTCTCGAAATACCTATTTGTATTATAATTACGAATTTATCCAACATAAATTGTATTTACAAAGGGTAAAAAAGACGAACGATATTTCACTAAGGGATTTTGTGCTTTTAATATAATATAGATATAAATATAAATATATATATATATATATATATATATATATATATATTTTTTTTTTTTTTTTTTTTTTGCATACTAGAGGTTTAGTTTTATTCTTTGAGAAGAAAGTCCGCAACATAATATTCAGACTAGAGAAAATGAATTGATTGGGAATTTTTCTTTTCATTTTTACCATATCATTGTCTAGATTAGTAATCTGACATTTAGTCCAACTGGAAAAAGGGTGATAACTTATTCGGATAAATTCATTTTATTGCGTTTCGAATTGTATTTTAAAAGGGTATAGTTTGATGATTTTATCATGTAAATAGTTTGAAACATGAGAAAATACTGTGAGATTTTAAGGACTCATACCTTAATTGACAATGAGATATGTTAGTCTTGATATAAATCAGAAGAGCACTATTATTTTGGAAAGCTCCCAAATTAAATCATTTGAAGGAGTGAAAGTTTATAACCAGAAGAAAAGAAGTGGAAGTAAAAGAGCGTTGTTATTGTTACAAAAAATAACTTGCGCCTAAAGAATAACCCCTAGGTGATAGTTTCATAGTGACCAAGGGAAAAGAAAAGAGTTTGTACATTTTCTTATTATGATAATGCTGGACAAGAACTAATCTTTAAGTTCTGAATAATTTGACATCTCGAGCATATCTCTCTCTAGGATGTCCATCTACCCTCATTCTTCAATATACTTTGCTCTACAACCCACATTCAATGCAAACACCTCTATGAGAGTTAATCTAACTGTTTTCAGCCATGGACCCACCAAATCCTCGCAATATGCAAATTGACAAACTAGACGACCAATCATCACCTAAATCTTTCCTTCAAATTCTCACCTCAAATTCCCACTTACATATCAAACACCCAATCCATCAACAATACGATAGACTTAACCGATGAAATATCAAATGAGGAAGACTTAAATAATTTTATTCCGTTAACAACTGATGATAAATCTCGATTTTACACTCCTTGAAAAAATTCAATCATAGCCAAAGTGTTTGGCAAAACAGTTGGGCACCAAATGCTAAAAATTAAACTTGCAACTCTATGGAAACTTACTGAAGAAATACATCTCATAGAGAGCTGGGATCCAACTTTTTTCTTATAGATCTTCGTTACGAGGAGAATATGTTTAAGGCACTACATGAAGGACTTGGTTCATATTAAACCACTTCCTCTTTGTTCGTCGTTGGGAGCCTAAGTTCATTACTTCAGCAACACAACTAACTTATGCTGCTCTGTGGGTACGTATACCAGAGCTTCCGACGCAGTTTTACGATTTTAAAATACTGAAAAAGGTAGGAAATAAGATAGGACAACTCTTAAAGGTGGATACTTGTAAGTCCACTACTACAATAGGTAGGTATGCCCGCATACGTATAGAGGTACCCCTGGAAAAACCATTAAAAACACACGTTCATATAGGAGCTTCCGACATAGTTTTATGATTTTAAAATGCTGAAAAAGGTAGGAAATAAGATAGGACAACTCTTAAAGGTGGATACTTGTAAGTCCACTACTACAATAGGTAGGTATGCCCGCATACGTATAGAGGTACCCCTGAAAAAATCATTAAAAACACACGTTCATATAGGAGCTCACAAATAGGTCCTTCTTTATGCAAGTCTAAACCTATATGTACAAAATGTGAAAGATTTGGGCACGCAAGCTAGAACTGCCAATTTGCTCTAACACCACCCCTAAAGTCTCCCTCTTCCATATCTATCAACATACCCAATAGTACCTCCACAATCTCCATGCCTGACTCGGATTGGAAAACTGTTACGTTTCCTAAAAACAAATACAAAATATGGTCGGAACACTCAAGGTTGACTACACGCTGAAGATCACACTTCATCTACAGTTGCTTACCACCCAGATATACAGGTAAAGCCAAGTAATGTAGCTAAACCTATTGCTACCCAAGTATGGTCCAACATAAGTAGTAAAACATGTTTGCCCCCTAACCCACAGTCTGTTAACAAAAAATAAATTTTTCAATTTACAAGGTTTGGAAACATCAGCTGAAACACTCACTAATGGGCCTACTGACCCACTCCCTAGTGGACATCTAAGCCCAAAATTGTTAAAAGCATCAATAATGGGCAAAAAACACACACACTCTGCTGAAGCCTTTTCAAATAAATCACATATCCCCTATACTACTACTGAATCCACTATACATAACTCCTCTTCAAATGACCCAAATGCTATGGCCCTCGATATTTGCATGGATATAAACGTAACCACTAATCCTACGGGAAGACCCGTGACCCAATAGAGACCCAAGCCCTATTACTTACCTCTCACATAGTCCATCCAGGTGGCTCACAAATAACTTTAAATTTCCCTATACACGACACCTCGATAGAAAACTCTGACACAGTCTATACAAAATCCATCTCATATCACTTATAATTTGTCTTCTTGCATGCCACCCCTCCTTGCCCAATCCCAGAACTGCCTTCCAACAAAGCACACAACCCTTCAACAATTTCAATGGAGGATAATGATTTCATACTATGTGATCTTCCATTATCCCTAGCTAACCTTATACGTACCACAACACAATAACCACACCCTACTACTCCTGTCACACCCTAAAATCAAGGGGCGCAACCGGCGCTCGACCGGGTAGCCCCAGTCAAACGGACCTAGGTATCTTTCCTAACCCACGTGTTACCCCGTGATTTCAATACCCATTATTCAAGTGAAATAGCCATTTATGATTAAACACATTCTTACGAAATATACATAACATACATGCTTACTTTACGTGGTCTACAAGTTATACTGCCCAAATAAAAAATACATAAGTACATAACCCACATTTCCTGTCTACGGAGCCTCTAGGGATACAAAAGAATTTTATAATACTTGCCAGTAATAAGGCTTCGGCTATACCTTGCACAAATACCAAAATAAGACTTCAGAAAAAAAAGCGGCATGAGCCACGTAGGGCCCCGAAAGGAAAGGGGCTCACCAATACAGCTGATGGAAAGATGGAGGAGGTGCTACTGTCGATGGACTGGAGTACCTGCTATAGAACCACCTACAATCATAATAAAAATGTAGCACCCTCGGTAAAAGGGACGTCAGTACATTTGAATTGTACTGGAATATATGAACAAACTTTACCCCAAGTAAAATCAAACAATACACAAGTAACAAATAGTAATAGAATCAAAAATCAAATGCACATGAAAGGAACAACCAAAGCCAACAAGCTGGGTCATTTGGACTACGATTTTGGTATTCTTTATATGTATAGACTCGTGGCGAGATAAATAACCCATTGGTGTAAGAATTTATGAGTATTGAGAAGTGGGTTCGGGGCTCGGGTTTTGCCAATTTTGGGATTTTTAATATTTTTTGATTGTTTTTTATTAGGTATTGTCCCTTTGGCATATTGTGACATAGTCGTTGTAGTTTTGGTCAGATTCGACGTGCGAGGAGGCCGATTTGAGAGGCAAGGGCATAGCGAGCTAGAGTTTTGGCTAGCTTGAGGTGATTAATGAATGTAAATGATGTCCTGAGGGTTTGAAACCCCGGATTTGCACATCGTAGTGCTATATTAAGGTGAGACACGCGCTTGATAATGAGCGCGGGGTCGTTACTATTGGGGATTGTGACTTGGTCAGTCCCGAGTGATATTTTTACCGTGTATTTGTTTGAAACTTACTTGATATCATCATTATTTGGATAAATTGTCATATTTGGGCTTCGTGCCAATGGTTTGGACCCTTCAGGTGTTGTTATTTCTATTTTCCTCACTATTTTGACATAATACTTGGACTCAGCCCTATTGTTAACAACTGTTTTGCAAACTCAGCCGCTTTTACTCAGATTCGAAACTTAAATGATATTTCTAATGATGTTTTGGGCTGAGAACTACTATTTTATTATTGTCGAGGGCTTATTTAATTCTGGACTGAGTATGGGATAGGGCTGCACGCCGCAGCAGTATTATGTTGATATTGATATGAGGTCGAGGGCCTAGTTGATGCCACGAGATGGCTTGATATTGCACTTGGACCGTAAGGGGCGCTTTCCGGAGTCTGCACACCCCCAGTGAGCGCCGTCGACGATAAATAAATGGAGCGGATTGCATGCCACAGCGCGTACTAGAGAGTATCGTACTATGTTGTTCATTCCTTATTTGATTGTCATTTATTTGCTTATCTGTTGCAGCATTTCCATAATTTGTTTTCATTGGTTTACTGATTTTATACTGCTTGGTTTAAATTGCTGTACTTATAGATTACAATGTGCCTATCTAGGATTTCTTATTCTCAGCCTTTATTTATGTTTATTACTCATTGGGTCAGAGTACTCACATTACTCCCTGCACCTTGCATGCAGATCCAGGTGCATCCGAGACTGTTGAGGATTTCCAGCTGGGCAGCACATATCCGGGAGCATCAAGGTAGCTGCATGACGTCCGCAGCCCTGATCTTCCCTTTATCTATTTGTTTCATTCTGTACTTCTTTAGAACGATATGTAGTAGGTTGATATTCATGTATTAGAGGCTTAGACTTGTGACACCGGATTTTTCGGGCTATGTAGTAATATTGTTATTTGGGATTCCACATGTTTTAACTCTATTTCAGATTTCCAGTATCATGACTTAGTAAATTATCGTGTTAATTAATCATGAACTGTATAGAAAGGGTTAAGGTTATTAAATTTGTCGGGCTTGCTTAGGAGTGTGTTGGGCGCCATCACGACCGAGGTTGGGGTCATGACAAGTTGGTATCAGAGCCTAGGTTACTTGGTCTCGCGAGTTATGAGCAGGTTTAGTAGAATCTCGCGGATCTGTATGGAGACGTCTGTATTTATCCTCGAGAGGCTGCAGAACCTTTAGGAAAACTTCACATTCTTGAAATTCTTGTCATGCGGCTTTGTTGAACTGAGAACTAAACTTCTTTATTCTATTCTCTCACATATGGTGAGGACATATGGTGAGGACTCGCACTTCCGGACGAGGCGGACGACCACCATTACCACCCACTGAGGCCACCAGAGGTCATGGACGCGGTCGTGGTCGTGGCAGAGGCAGAGCATCTAGGGTAGTACCTACTGATCCACCAGTTGCCCCGGCTTAGGATCAGGCTCTAGCTGTGGACACTCCAGCAGCACGTGTTCAGGCACTAGCTGTGCCTATTGTGATTCCAGGTCTTCAGGAGGCCTTGGCACAGATCTTATCAGTTTGCACTGGCTTGGCTCAGGTAGTTTCAGCCACCACAGCAGCAGCTACTTCACAGGCCGGGGGAGGCAATCAGACCCCCGCTGCTCGCACACCTAAGCAGGTAGTGCAGGGATTTCAGACACCGGGAGTACCTTCAGCTCAGCCGGTTGCACCACTTCAGGACTTCATGGTTCCAGCTATGCCAGACGATGAGCAACGTCGTCTTGAGAGGTTTGGTATGCTCCAGCCTCCGACATTCAGTGGTGCTGAGGACGAGGATACCTAGGGCTTTCTTGACAAGTGTCAGTGTATGCTCTGTACAGCAGGGATTCTTGAGTTGAGTGGTGTGGCATTTACTACCTTCCAGTTCTGGGGGGCTGCATTTACTTGGTGGGAGGATTTTGAGAGGCATAGGCCTACTAGTGCAACACCCCTTTCTTGGCAGCATTTCTCCGCTCTACTCCTGGAGAAGTATGTACCTCAGTCCCATAGAGAGGAGTTGCGTAGGTAGTTTAAGTGGTTGACGTAGGGGGATATGACTGTGACTTAGTACGAGATGAGGTTTTCACAGTTTTCCTGTCATGCTATTTGGATGATTCCTTCTGATCGTGAGTGGATTAGGAGATTTGTAGATGGCCTTAACTACCATCTCCGTATTCTGATGACTAGAGAGAGAGTATTGGGTGCTATGTTTAAGTAGGTTGTGGATATCGCTCGTGAGATAAAGTCAGTTCGGTGTAGAGAGCGAGGGGAGAGGGAGGCCAAGAGGCCTCGAGGATTGGGCAATTTCAATGGTGCTCCGTCGAGGGGCCAGTTCCAACATGGTAGAGGTCGTTCTTTCAGGACTGCTCATTCGGCCCGCCTAGAGTATCGTGGGGTGATCATCATGGGTTCCAGCAGGGCCAGTCTTCACTCAGCGCTCTCCCAGCTCAGAGTTCATCTCATGCCCCATCAGCTCAAGGTTCTTCTAGGCCGAGTGCATCTGCTAGTCACTCCGGTGCAAGGGGTTCCCTTCAATCCCCATCTCCAGCACCGGATAGTTATTATGAGTGCAGAGAGTTTGGGCATATGAGGAGGCAGTGCCCTCGACTTCATGGTGGTCAATCTTAGCAGAGGGAACAACCCTCGACTTTTTCTCCAGTTAGTTCACCACCCGCCCAATCAGTCAGGGGTGGAGGTTAGGTAGCCAGGGGTCGCCCCAGAGATGGAGGTCGATGAGGCGGAGGCCAGACTCATTTTTATGCTATGCCAGGCAGGACAGATGCTATTACTTCAGATGTTGTCATTACAGGTATTGTTTCAGTCTGTCACAGAGATGCCTCTATATTATTTGATCCCGGTTCCACCTATTTATATGTGTCTTCATATTTTTCTTGTTATTTAGGTACACCCCGGGAGTCTCTTTCTTTGCCTGTTCATGTGTCTACCCCGATGGACGATATTGTAGTTGTGGACCGTGTGTAGCGGTCATGTGTTATGATTATTGGGGGTCTAGAGACCTGAGTGATCTATTGCTATTGAGCATGGTGTACTTTGATTTTATTTTGGTCATGGATTGGCTATCTCTGTGTCATGCTATTCTAGATTGTCATGCTAAGACAGTCACTTTGTCTATGCCGGTGTACCTCGGACTGAGTGGCTAGGTGTGACTGAATATGTCCCTAGTAGAGTTATTTCTTTCTTAAAGGCCCAGCGTATGGTTGGGAAGGGTTGTCTTTCCTATTTGGCATTTGTGAGGGATGTTGGAGCTGAGACTCCTAGCATTGATTCTATTCCAGTTGTGACGAATTTTCCCGATGTATTTCCTGCAGACCTATCGGGCATGCCACCGGACGTGGATATTGATTTTGGTATTGATCTAGTGCCGGGCACTCAGCCCATTTCCATTTCGCCATATTGTATGGCACCAGCGGATTTGAAAGAATTGAAGGAGCAACTTCAGGAACTCTTAGATAAAGGATTAATTCGGCCGAGTGTGTCACCATAGGGTGCGCCGGTTCTATTTGTAAAGAAGAAGGATGGCACAATGAGAATGTGCATTGACTATAGGCAATTGAACAAAGTAACAGTGAAGAACAAGTATCCCGTGCCTCGCATTGATGATTTATTTGACCAGCTTCAGGGAGCGAGGGTGTTTTCCAAGATTGATCTCCATTCGGGTTATCACCAGTTGAAGATCAGGGATTCAGATATTCATAAGACTACTTTCAGGACTAGATATGGTCACTATGAGTTTCTTGTCGTGTCTTTTGGGCTGACCAATGCCCCAACGTTGTTCATGCATTTGATGAACAGTGTATTTCGGCCTTATCTGGATTCGTTCGTTATTGTGTTCATTGATGTATCCTGGTATACTCGCATAGTCAGGAGAAGCACGCGGAGCATTTGCGAGTTGTATTGTAGAGATTGAAGGAGGAGAAGCTTTATACAAAGTTCTCCAAGTGTGAGTTCTGGCTCAGTTTAGTGGCTTTATTGGGGCACGTGGTGTCCAGCGAGGGTATTCAGGTTGACGCGAAGAACATAAAGGCGGTTTAGAGTTGGCCTAGACCGTCCTCAGCCATAGATATTCTTAGCTTCCTTGGTTTAGCAGGTTATTACTGCCGGTTTGTTCAGGGATTTTCATCCATTGCATCGCCCTTGACCAAGTTGACTCAGAAGGGTACTATATTTATATGGTTGGATGAGTGTGAGGAGAGCTTTCAGAAGCTCAAGACAGCTTTGACCACAGCTCCAGTATTGGTTTTGCCATTAGCTTTAGGTTCTTATACAGTGTATTGTGATGCTTCAAGAGTTGGGATTGGCTGTGTATTGATGCAGGAAGGTAGAGTGATTGCTTATGCTTCTCGTTAGTTGAAGCCCCACGAGAAGAACTACCCTGTCCATGATTTGGAGTTGGCTGCTATAGTTCATGCATTGAGGATTTGGAGGCATTACATGTATGGCGTATCTTGTGAGGTATTCACTCATCATCTAAGTCTTCAGCATTTGTTCAAGCAAAAGGACCTCAATTTGAGGCAACAGAGGTGGCTAGAGTTGCTTAAGTATTATGATATTACTATTCTGTATCATCCGGGAAAGGCCAATGTAGTGGCCGATGCTTTGAGCCGAAAGGTAGTTAGTATGGGGAGCTTGGCATACATTCCAGTTGAGGAGAGGCCATTTGTAGTTGATGTTCAGGCCTTAGCCAATCGGTTTTTGAGATTAGATATTTCGGAGCCCAGTCGGGAGTTGGCTTGTGTGGTTTCTTGGTCTTCTTTATAAGACCACATCAGAGAGTGCTAGTATGATGATCCGCATTTGCTTGTCCTTAAGGAAAGAGTTCAGCATGATGATGCCAGAGACGTGACCATTGGTGATGATGGTATGTTGAGGATGCAGGGCCAAATTTGCATGCCCAATATGGATGGGCTTTGGGAGCTGATATTGGAGGAGGACCATAGCTCGCGGTATTCCATTCATCCGGGTGCCGTGAAGATGTATCAGAATCTTAGGAAGCACTATTAGTGGCGGAGGATGAAGAGAGATATTGTTGAGTTTGTAGCTAGGTGTCTCAATTGTCAGCAGGTGAAATATGAGCATTAGAGACCGGGTGTCTTACATCAGCAAATGGTTATTCCCGAGTGGAAGTAGGAGAGGATCACTATGGATTTTGTTACCGGACTCCCACGAACTTTGAAGAAATTCGATGCTATTTGGGTGATTGTAGATAGACTGACCAAGTCCGCGCACTTCATTCCTGTTTGTACTACATATTCTTCAGAGCGGCTGGTAGAGTTATATATTCAGGAGATTATTCGGTTGCATGGTGTCCCAGTTTCCATCATATCAGATCGTGGCATTCAATTTACTTCCCAGTTTTGGAAGTCGTTTTAGCGAGAGTTAGGCACTCACATGCATTTGAGCACGACTTTTTACCCTCAGACGGATGGGAAGTCCGAGCGCACCATTCAGATATTAGAGGATATGCTACACGCCTGTGTTATTGATTTCGGAGGGTCATGGGATTAGTTCCTACCACTTGCAGAGTTTGCCTACAACAACATATACCAGTCGAGGATTCAGATGGCTCTGTATGAGGCTTTGTATGGGAGACGGTGTAGATCTCTAGTTGGTTGGTTCGAGCCCGGCGAGGCTAGGCTATTGGGGATAGATTTGGTTCAGGATGCTTTGGGTAAGGTGAAGGTAATTCTGGAGAGACTTCGTACGGCGCAATCGAGGCAAAAGAGCTATGCGGACCGGAAGGTTCGAGATGTATCCTACATGGTTCGTGAGAAGGTCCTGTTGAAGGTTTCGCCCACGATGGATGTTATGAGATTCGGAAATAAAGGGAAGTTGAGTCCGCAATTTATTAGGCCCTTTGAGGTACTTAAGAGGATTGGGGAGGTGGATTATAAGCTTGCCTTGCCACCCAGCTTGTCGAGTGTGCATCTAGTTTTCTATGTTTTTATGCTTTGGAAGTATATTGGGGACCCGTACCATGTTATAGATTTTGGTACGGTTTAGTTGGAGGGTGATTTGACTTATGATGTTGAGCCAGAAGCTATTTTGGAGCGTCAGGTTCGAAACTTAAGGTCAAAGGATGTTGCTTTGGTGAAGGAGTAGTGGAGAGGTCGGCCCGTGGAGAAGGCTACCTAGGAGACCGAGCGGGAGATGCGAAGCAGATATCCCCACCTATTTGAGGCTTCAGGTATCTTTCTTGACTCGTTCGAGGACGAGCGTTTATTTAAGTTGAGGAGGATGTGACGACCCGACCCGTCGTCTCATGAGTTACTGCCCTGTTTTCTCCATTTTCTGCTCCTTTATGCTTCATGGTCTATGTTTGGTGTGATCGAGTTGTTTTGGATTGGTTTGGTAGGAAATGAGACACTTAGTCTCCTTAAGGAAGGCTTAGTTTGGAAAAGTCAACCGGATATTGATTTATGAGTTCGAGGGCTCGGATGTGATTTCCGATGATTCGGTTGGCTTCGGGGGATGATTTGTGATTTAGGAGGGTGATCGGAAGCAGTTTTAGATGTCCGGTGTAGAATTAGGCTTGAATTGGCGAAGTTAGTATTTTGCCAAATTCCGGTTGATATGTGAGATTTTGATCCGAGGGTCAGAATGGAATTCCGAGAGTTTCTGTAGCTTCGTTAAGTGATTTGGGATATGTGTGTAAAATTTCAGGTCATTCGAAGGTGATTTGGTTGGATTTTTGATCGAATGCGTGTTTCGGAAGTTTTAGAAGAACTTAAGCTTGAATTCGATGTAATTTGATGGTTTTGGTGTTGTTTGAGGTATTTTAATAATTGGAATAAGTTTGAATAAAGTTATAGGAGGTGTTGGTGCTTTTCGTTGAGGTCCCGGAGGCCTCGGGGTGATTTCGGATGGTTAATAAGAAGTTTTGGAGTTGTGCAATTCAAAAATTGTTGCTGTTTCTGGTATTTTTGCTTCTGCAGAATTGGGACCGCAAAAGAGGTATTGCAGGAGCGAGGAGGAAGCCGCAACAACAGAGTATCAGGTGCGAAAGTGGAGCCGCAGGTGCGAGTTTTGGGCTTGAAGCTATTTTCGCAGAAGGGGACGAGGAGCCGCATCTGCGAAGCCGCAGAAGCTTTGGTCGCAGAAGTGATCCCTGGGGTTTTAGTAATTTCTACAGAAGTGGAACCTTGGCCGCAAAAGCGGTTTTGCCTGGGCAGAGATATTAAAGTTCATCTTCGCGAATTTTTGAAGGGTTTCTCATTCTAACTTCGGACTTGGAGAATTATGGGCGATTTAGAAGAGGGTTTTCAAGGAGCTTCGATAAGGTTAGGATTTTTGGACTTAAAACACGATTTTATGGTGCAAGTACAGGGATTAGGGCTGAAAACTTAAGAAATTAATGGACAAAAATGGTGGTTTAGGGCTTGAACTTAAGAGAGCAAAAAAAATTGTGATTTGAGGAGTCATTTGGACTCCGATTTTGGTGTTCTTTATATGTATAGACTCGTGACGAGATAAGGAACCCATTGGTGTAAGAATTTTTGAGTTTCAAGAAGTGGGCCCGAGGCTCGGGTTTTGCCAATTTTGGGATTTTTAATATTTTTCGATTGTTTTCGATTAGGTGTTGTTCCTTTGGCATATTATGACGTATTCGTTGTGGTTTAGGTCAGATTCGACGTGCGAAGAGGCCGATTTGGGAGGAAAGGGCATAGAGAGCTAGAGTTTTGGCCGGCTTGAGGTGAGTAATGAATGTAAATAATGTCCTGAGGGTTTGAAATACCGGATTTGTACATCGTAGTGCTATATTGAGGTGATACACGCGCTTGATGATGAGCTCGGGGTCGCTACTATTGAGGATCGTGACTTGGTCCGTCCCGAATAATGTTTTTACCGTGTATTTGATTGAAACTTACTTTATATCATCATTATTTGGATAAATTGTCATATTTGAGCTTCGTGCCAACGGTTTGGACCCTTGAGGTGTTGTTATTTCTGTTTTCCTCACTATTTTGACATAATACTTAGACTCAGCCCTATTGTTAAAAATTGTCTTGCAAACTCAGCCACTTTTATTCATATTTTAAACTTAAATGATATTTCTAACGATGTTTTGGGCTGAGAAATACTATTTTATTATTGCCGAGGGGTTATGTGATTCTGGAGTAAGTATGGGATTGGGCTGCGCGCCGCAGTAGTATTATATTGATATTGATATGAGGCCGAGGGCCTAGTTGATGCCACGAGATGGCTTGATATTGTGCTTGGGCCGTAAGGGGTCCCTCCCGGAGTCTGCACACCCCCAGTGAGCGTCGTCGATGATAAATAAATAGAGTAGGATGCAGGCCACAGCGGGTACTAGAGAGTACCGTACTATGTGTTGCATTCCTTATTTGACTGTCATTTATTTGCTTATATGTTGCAGCATTTCCATAATTTGTTTTCATTGGTTTACTGATTTTATACTGCTTGGTTTAAATTGCTGTATTTACAGATTACAATGTGCCTATCTAGGATTTCTTATTCTCAGCCTTCATTTATGTTTATTACTCACTGGGTCAGAGTACTCACATTACTCCCTGCACCTTGCGTGCGGATCCAGGTGCATCCAAGACTGTTTATGACATGTATCTGGGCAGCACATATCCGGGAGCATCAAGGTAGCTGCATGACATCGGCAGCCCTGATCTTCCGTTTATCTATTTGTTTCATTATGTACTTCTTTAGAATGATATGTAGTAGGTTGATATTCATGTATTAGAGGCTCAGACTTGTGATACCGAATTCTTCGGGCTATGTAATAGTATTGTTATTTGGGATTCCGTATGTTTTTAACTCTATTTCAGATTTCCAGTATTATGACTTAGTAAACTATTCGTGTTAATTAATCATGAACTGTATAGAAGGGGTTAAGTTTGTTAAATTGATCGGGCTTGCCTAGCAGTGTGTTGGGCGCCATCACGACCGGGGTTGGAGTCGTGACAGTTTCATAGTCTCTCCTTCTCCCCTTTCAACATCATTTCGTACTCAAGAGTTTCATGTATTTTCATTTCAATTTATGATTTCAATCACTTTTCCACCCTTATTACCTCGGCCAACCTTATCGCCACAACCCACACCTTATAACTTCGTGTTGTGGCGCGCAATCCGATCCCACCGAACAATCACATTTCGCACAACAACAATAGTTCACAGTTCAATCACATGGCTTCAGGCCATCCAGAATATCATTTCACAACAACAATAATAATTTCACAATGAGTTTTTATTAACCTCAGTATAATTTGCATCATATCGAACACCCCGTATATAATTTAAGTCACAACAATAATTGCCTATGACAAGCCACACATGATATTATCACAGCTGTTTCAATTATGCCAATTATGACTTCTTTCCATCATTTATTACATAGTCCTTACCACATAAACACATTCACGCACACACTTAGTTTTTTGCCATTTATTTACACCATCACATCGAAACGTATAATCAACAACCATCGAGGCATATAAATCACAAGAATTCATGAAATAGGATATCTTGCCTTAACACCCGTGAAACAACCAAAAATCACAAATAGTTCACGTAAATAACACGTATCAATTACTCGTACAACCAAACAGAGTGACTTTACAAAGGTTAAAGTTAGTCATACATACTTGGAGTCTTCCTTTTTAACTTCTACTTTCAATTCACCAAACAGCCTAGTACCGTCAATCTAGCTCCCAAGTTAACACATATATATTAGAATTTAAGTTCACAAATCCAACCCGAATTTATTTAGGTGATCAACCACTCCTTTTTGCAAATCTTTACTCCTACCCAATTCCTCTTACTAGATTTTAGATATTAAAGAACATGCATGTATGGTTCAACTTATATTTTTCAAGAATCAATGCATGAGAATACCCCTTTTGTTTAAATCTGAAAACCAATGAAAAAAGATTGGGGATTTTACCTGCAAGACGAAGACGAAGACAATTACTTGAAATTTCCTGGCCTGGGTGACTTTGAAAAATCAAATTGATGGAGATAAGACTTTCTCTCTCAAGAACTCTCTCTTTCCTCTCTCTAGTTTTGTTCAGAAAATGTGTTAAAATGAAGAGTTGGGGTGTTTTATTGAAGAAGGGGTCGGGTTTAAAAGTTAGAAAAATCAGAGCCCCGAGTCAGTTATACGATCACATTTTCGATCGCAAAGAGGAAATGTGGTCCGTATAATGAACGGCAAAATTGCTCCAAAACTCTGAACATTTGTGTTTGGGTTTGCGGCAGGAATGCGGTCTGCATACTAGTTATGCGATTGCATAATGGAACGCATTTTGACCTCAATTTTAACTAATATCCTGACTCACTTTGCGACAGAAATGCGGTCCGCTTACTTGATTTGCGATCGTATTCTGGACCGCATAATAGTACTTTTCTGGAAAACTTTGATTCTTGATTTTTAAATGCTAGATCAGTACAAATGGTTCGAATCGCGGCGATCTTGCGAGCCGCGAAGAATTTTTACACATACTCGGAACTTGGCACTACGAGCTACTAGGTTTTGAGTACAAGTTTTCACGGGGCGTTACAAATCCACCACATACACACACTACCACTATCATAGACTCCTCTCTGATCAACCATAATATATCAGTACCACTACACTATAGTAAATATGCAACATGCCCTTGGTACATAAACTTCAGAGAAAACACTCACATCAACAATCAACACTTCCACTTCCCACGCCTAATAATGAGCGGACCGCAACACCCCAACCTCATAACACCATTGACATACACATCACAAACTCCACCACTGGAATATCCCCTCCAGTCGTGGTTAGAGATGGGTCTATAGGGATACACTCTGATCTTCACAATGGAACTCATCAACTAAAAAATAATCCTACTAGTCCAGAACCCAACCCACCTAGCAGAGATAGTAATTGAGGGTATGAGACTGGGGATGGAAGCAGTCTCTCAGAGTCAATGGAACATCATTCAAACACCACTATTTATCGACCACCATAGACATTCATCCTCAACAACATCACCATGGGAACAACCACCGACTCCCCCAGCACACAGTCTCAACCAAATAATAGGATTGCTCCCATTCTATCCACAACACGACGCGGGGATGATCTATGCCCCATGGTTCTAACACATGAAATCATTATCACCAACACAACATATCCTGTCTCTAACGAGCATACATGATCCACCATCACCACTTCTGAGTCATCCCATCACCCTAGCTCCATCGCCCAACGTACTAGGACAACAAATAAGGCTAGAACTAGAACAAATAATGGAGGAGATGTGGGAAACAGCCTCAAAGAGCAGTACACAAAAAACTTCATACTCAACTGCCCTCCAGAGCTAACGACATGCAGTATCAACTTCAGGGCAACGACAAATCCAGAGGAGGGGAAATATGCCATGATCCTAATCCCTTCTATGCGATAGAACACTTCCATGATCAATCAAACTCAAGCTCTACTGGGAGTGATGACTGACATTGCTGACCTAGCTGAAGCCACCAATGCACAATCCATCATGAATCTCATTATTTTAAATTGTAAAGGTTCACTCAATGCGGAGTTTAGAATACAATGCTGCTCACTCTTAGATAATTATCGGCCATCTTAGTTGTATTACTGGAGACACGCATGCAAGACCACTTTATTTTGAAGAATGATTTCAACTTCTCTCACATGGCTCAAGTTGAGGCACAAGGAATGTCTGGTGGTATAGTCATACTATGGAACGCTGAGCTTGTCACTATGGAGGATCTTAACATGACCATACAAGAAGTGCACTGCATGGTCCAGGATGGACTAACCCTACTAAGTGGTTGTTCTCGTCAATATATGCTAATAAATCTACTTATTTACGTAAAAATACTTTGAGAAAATTTAAAATGCATTTACGATTTCTATAGGGGTCCTTGATTAGCTGGGGGAGATTTTAACGAAGTAATTAGAGCAAATAAAAATTTGGTGGAAACTCTATTAGTAATACAAGGGCGGATTCCTTTGCACAATGTGTAAACTATTGTAAGTTAGTCGACCTAAGGTTTAAGGATAGCCACTATACATGGACTAATAAATGCCGTAATGGACATACTATCATAGAGAGATTAGACAAGCTCCTAGTAAATTATGATTGGCTTCAATTATTTCTAGAAACAGTAATGCAACACCTCCCCCATACATATCCGGACCATTGTCCACTACTTGTCACACTAGAACCACACAGAACCCCTAGGAAAACAATATTTCGTTTTGAGAAATTTTGGACAACACACCCTACTTTCAACACTGCGATACAACAATCATGGCAAAATGTCTCTTCATTAGTTGAAGCTAAGGCTTTCAACACAATGTCACTTTTTAGAATAAACAAACTTTTGGAAATCTTTAAAAAGAATGTAAACCACTGTGAACATTTAATTTTTGACCCCACTCAAATTTTTTACTATTTAGTGTAAATATTTCTTTTAGATTTGATCTTAATATTTATCTTATTCTTAATAAATTTTATTTTAAAAAAAACCTATAAAAATACTCTCATTCTTAGAGCACAAAGAATCTTTCTTAGTATCATTTACAGTACATATAGATATTTAGTTTTCATATATTGTAAGAAATAATGGTTATTCTTCTTATCTTCATAATTTAATTATCTTTTAAAATAAATGACCGAAAAAAAATAATTCAAAATGAGCTAAAATCACGTTAAAGTGATTAAGTTTGTTATCAAATTTTTATTTAAAAAGAATGAGCTAAGATCACGTTAAAGTGATTAATTTTGTTATCAAATTTTTATTTAAAAATCTGATTTTACATTAAAAAAAAAGCCCCATAACCCCATTTCCCCAAATACTCCTCACATCCTTCCCCACTCCCCCATTTTCACTCACGTTCTTACATGCACGCACACATGATCTTGGACACACACACATTTTTATATATATGAACAGATTTCACAAAAGAAAGGGGAGGAAATCTTCTTTTAAAAAAAGCCTTATCAAGAACGGACTAGGCTCTCTCTTTCAGAACCAAATATCCATCTCCATCTTCTTTCTCATTAGAGCAGTGGTCACCCTACCCCTTCTGGACCAAAATCATTCCCAAATATCACTTCTAAACAGTCCAAAAACATCCAGAAACAGTCGAGGTTAAGCAAGGTCTCCGTTCAAACTCCGGCGAGTTTCCGACGTTCCAGTCGAGCTTCAGTTTTGGGTTTTCTGTTCGAGTTCAAAAATTACAATTGTGTCTGCAGCTTACAAAATTTGTAACTCGATACTCCTTTGGGTAATCATCTTTGAGGTTGGTTGCTTTTACTCCACCTTTAATCTAATACTAGACTCATAGATATGTGACTTTATGTTATGTGATTCATGGTGTCAGATTTTAAGTATTGATAGTCTTTGTTATTTTATTGTTTAAGTAATGAGAACTGCAGAGAATATGATATTATCTCATTGTGGATGTTTAAAAAAAGAATTTGACAAAAGAATTTTTTTTTTTTTAAATCCAATATTCTTTGAAAGTTGCTAACAAGCTATGGATGGTATAAAATGATTATTTTTATTGTGATGAAAAAGGAGTTCTTGTACTAATCATGTCTCTGTTTTGATTATCCATTCTTTATTTATTTTTTTAAATTAGCATTTATTTAAAGTTGTTAAACATAAATAATTAAAAATGTGTTACTAGTCAAGACACATTGAATTTCAGGCCTACTATGACCTAGAAGCATGAACCATGTAAGAGATGTAGGTCGTCTATACATTAAGCCATAAATGAATTTGGACTAAAGAAAATTATGTTCGGTCCAAGAGTGATAAAAATAATTTTGAATATGCGAAATGAACCATAAACTAATTCAAGACTCGTTGTAATAAGTAATAAAATAATAGTAATAATAATAAAATTGTACAAATAAATGTCTCGAATCTGAAAGAGATAAAATAAGTGAAAATACTCTAAAATACTAGAAAAACTTTAGATTTACATTATATATTAGCCCATGTGTTCATGCTCGAACCTTGGATTGGTATGCTTAAATAATAAAAGGATCATGTGCGCATCCTGCGTCTTGACACCATTAAATTAAAAATAATTATGTTATAACCATGTGTACATTCCGTACCTTGGTTTAACATTTAATTTCAAAGAAGTACCTCGTGTGCGTATCACATCTAGGTCAAAATAATTAATAAAAAATATAATAAATTAAGTGAAGTGGTAATTGACAAGCCATAAGCAATAAAATACAAGAATAGTCAAGATTGATTTAAGCCGAACATTAGTGATTCAAACCGACCGTGCAAGAACCACGGGACTCGAGGGATGTGTTCGCGCAACTTCAACCAAAATTCTTTATAAATCAACAAAAGCGTTATTAATCGTGGATACGTTCGTGTGACATGATTTTGACGCGCCAAAAGAAAAGAGTATACGTATGCGTAACTCAATTCTTTAATTATGAATAATTCAAGTAATTTAAAAGCGGTAAAAAGATAAATGCACATAGGTCCTAAAAATGAGTAGTTAAACAAATTAAGCAAAGTAATATTCACTAAGCGACTTTGCTAGAACCACGGAGCTCGGGAATGCCTAACACATTCTCCCGGGTTAACAGAATTCCTTATCTGGAATGTCTGGTTCGCAGACTCTTTAAAATAAAACTTCCTCGATTTGGGATTTAAAATAAACCGGTGACTTGGGACACCATAATTTATTCCAAGTGGCAACTCTGAAAGATAAACTAAATAATCTCATCTCGAATGATGTCATTTTAATTGGAAAAACTCCCTTATATACCGCCCTTGGCGGGTGGTGTAAAAAGGAGGTGTGACAACTACTAGCAAGAATTAATGGAATTCAAGCATCAGTACATTACTCCATTAGCACCTTCCTCCAAAATTTAGAAATTCAACTAACTCATGAATTTAGTGGATTACTAAAGTAAGAGGAAGATTTTTGGAAACTAAAATCGAGAATTCTTTGGTTAAACGAAGGCGATGCTAACACCAAATTTTTCCATATGTCTACTGATCGAGGCCAACACTGCACTACTATTAAGTAGCAAGAGAGGTCGAAGCAGCTTTTACCCGATCTAGGGTCGGGATCGAATTCCACAGAAAGCTAGATATTGGAGTTTGGGTGTCTATCTAAAATGGAGTTGTGTATTTGCTCCAAAGTGCACTTCTAAATATTTTTGGGTTTTTATTATGATTCTAATTTTATAAACTACAATGCTCAATTAAACTACTATATGCTAGCATTAAACTATTGCAAGTTGTTCAAATGATTAAAGGGCATTAGGGTAGTGACTTTTGCCTAGGTGGTCAATTGACGGAATCTTGAGTCTAAAATTAGATTGACACATTTGGGGAGTATGATATAACCATTGCATGATTCTACTCGCTCTATACCTCTCGATAGTTCGAGTGATTTTGCCCGAATTAACTTCTCAAGACCAATTATGTATGCGAATTTGCACAAGCAATTGAGGATCAAGTCGAGTATTACGATCTCTCGATTTAACCCTTTAATTAGGGCTATCAATTCTCTCGAGTACACCTCAATTCCTTGTTGGACTAATTCTAGAGACTTAGGCTCTCTTTCTTAGGAAGAGCAGAAGTCAACTAAACACAAACTAGTGTTTGCAACCACTAATTTGGGCATTAAATATGGAATTAGCCCAAATATCAAACACCCATAGTCAATCAATCTCTAAAATACAAGACCCATCAATTAACCACGCTAGGGTTGAGTCATAACCCTAACTGATGGGTCTAGCTACTAATAATTAGAGAAGAAAACTCATATTAATTAATTGCTAAGATAAACTAGAAGATTCAATGTTGAAATGAAGATAAAATTTCCCAAAATATCTAAAGAAACGGGAGTCACGAGCCCAGCTCAATATAAAATCTATCTGCTCGACCTAAAAATGGAAAAGAAGATATTTTTACTAAGCTGAAAAGTCTGGATAAAAATACCCCTGCGGGGTTAATGCGGACCGCAAAAAATGGTGTGCAGATGCACTAAGGCTCTTGAAATAAAATTCTAGCTCTCTGAACTAAGGCAATGCGGACCGTACAGAATCGATTGCGGCCGCGGTGGCTTCTAGTGCGGTCCATATGAAATGGAGCGCGGACCACATTGGCTTCAATCTCCAAAACTGGCACCTCTCTGATCTTTGGTTCTGCGGACATCACAAAATTGAGTGCAGCCGCACTGAATCCAATACGGACCATATTAAAGCTCTTGCGGCCACATTGCCTGTTGGCCTGTAAATCACCTTCTCTGAATCTGATTTGTGCGAACCGCACAGAATGGTGTGCGTCCACATTGGGCCTATTTTGTCTGAGCTTTGTTTTGTCTTAGTACTTGTGCAAGTTTCACTCCTTTTTAAGCTAAACTTTGACATCTTGTCACTTTGTTGATCAAACGTGCAATCAAGCACAACTTGTGAGCCTTCTGGGACTATTTCGTACAAATTTCTAATCAAAACATATGCAAGAAGGAATATAAAATGTATCAAAATCCCTAGTTATCAACTCCCCCAAACTTAAGCTTTTGCTTGTCCTCAAGCAAATAAAATAAGACCCACCCCTTAAGAGAAAATCCAGGACAATTCAGCTATCCTGAAGTGACCTTATCTAGCATCAATTGGGACTAACAATTGCCCTCAATACACATGAATCATTAACAATATTTACTCTTTTAAAACACCATGGATCAAGTGTGAACAAGAGCATCAAGGGTTGAATCAACACATCAAAGGACTCTTTCTATTACTTTAGTCACTGTGGAACTCAAACTCACAAATCCTCAACTCTCCCTAAGAAAACCTCATCTTTAGAATAGTGGCACTTATGACAAGGTTAATGGAAATTCACCCATCCCTCTCAAAGAGAAGTCACAAGTCGGGTACTAAGTACCATATCCCCTTAGGTAAGTCACCAATAATGTAAGCTTTATTCAACTAGAGATTATATAGGGCTTTTGTGGAGACATAGTGAAGGCTTTTGGTTCTGGGTAGGCAATTTTTGGTCTAAGCAGGTTTCATCTTCCCTTAAGCACTTCTTTTGTTTTATTTTGGCACAGATTCACTTGACTCTTTGATTTTTTTCACTTCTTTCAAGGGGTAAGAGAGACACATTGTCACTCTTTTTTATACATTTTAAATCTTTTTTTTTCTTTCTTAATTTTTCACACCTTTCATTCTTTGCTTTTATTGAATCCCTTTTTCATTCTTTTCCACATTGGGTATTCTTTTTGTCTTTTGCTTTTGTTTCTTTTTCATTGCATTTCCTTTTCTTTATTTTGTACTTTTTTACCATTTTGTTCCAATCCTCGTCTCTCCCCCCAAACTTATACTTTTTTCATGTTCTAAGGAAAGATCGAGTGCCAAGAGAGGGTATCTTTTACAATGGGTTAAGGCTTGTATCATAGTTCTTGAAGGAAAAAGGTTTAAGGCTCAAAGGGGTTGACTAGGGATTTTATCTTTGGTAGGATATGGAAGTTTTTAAGCTATCATTTGGATCAAGGAGAGCCTATAATCATGTCTAGAGTCAAAATTCACTTAGGATTTCGCCTCAACAAATATTCAGGACAAGTTCTAGATTAATGGCTCGGGACTTGGACTTGCGATGCCATTTCTCACCACACACACTATGGGATTGCTAAAGACACAGAGTCGAGGGCCCACAATGACCTTAGATAAGATTTGAGCACACAATGATCCCGAAAAATAACTTGATGATTATCGGTCAACACAAGAGTCTCACGGTCACGACTTTCACCATCCTAAACACAACAATTTGTTTTTGACCATGAGATCAAAGGCAAATGTGCTAGGCCCAAGTGAAGCTTTGCTTGAGATGCCCTTAACCACTAACTATTAAAAATCCAAAAAGAAAAGAAAATCAGATTCAAACCCTTAAGAAGGTTGTCACGCCATCCATTATTGGGAAGAGCCACCCGATTCACACAAACTCCACCTTTGGAAAGAACTGTAGCATTAAGAAAACCAAAGGCTTATCTCAAAGTTCAAAATAAGAAGCTACGAACATAAATAAGAAGCGAAGAATGAAAAATTGCAGAAAGTAAAATGAATATGTACAAGAGGGGATTTGACCGAATACAATAGATGGGATGAATATGTACAATGTAACATAACTTTATATACAGACCCAAAGTAAAATAGAAGTACGAGAAATGTGACGAAATGTTAAAATTATATATACAAACCAAAGATGAAAACTAAAGAAAGTATAAAAAAGCTATCAAATATATACAATCATCCAAATCCAAAAAAGTAGGGCCTGCCCCCTCAAATGAAAGTTGGCATTGTCCCCAATGCCAACTAAACCAAATAAGCACCAAAAAGAGAAGGGAAAAGGATATAGAGACTTCCTATGGCCCGTCTGTCTGCATGGGCTCCTAAGTGGCCCCTGGGTCCTCACTGTGCTTGGGAACCTCAGACTGGTTTCCTATGGCTTGCTGCTCTGCTGCTGGGACCTGGGGCTAGACCTGGACACGCTCCGGAGGTACATCCTGTGGCTGACTGGAGAAGGCCTCCGGTGGGTCTGCCAACTAGATGACTGCATCATCCGCTTGGGGAATCATCCTCTTCCTCTTGGGAGTCCTCGTAGATTGCTCCGGCTGGGGATGAGCTGCTGGTGCAGGGTCATGAAGCAATAAGTCCAAAGGCAACTGGTCTGCCTTTAACCTGTCAACATCAACCCTCAGCTCCTTCACGGACTCCTTGGAGGCTCGCGTCTTTCTCAACTTCTTGTGCTCCTTAGCAAGCTCCTTGAGAGCCTTGCTATGTGAATCAACAACATCAGCGAGCACTTTTTGGTTGTCATGGATTTTCTTCTAGTTGACCAGAATCTCCTTGAGGGCATCCTCAATATACTGCAGGACCTACGGAGGCGGAGGTGCCGACTGAGCTTCCACTGTAGTAGTGAGGATAGACAACTTGGATGAAGCTGTCTGCATCCAGTTGTTGATGCTGAGAAGAGCCTGGCTTAGTCGGTGAGCAGTCACTGGGTAGGCTCGGGAAGAGGGAATCTTGGGATCTACTGAAGTGGATGGGCCTGGAGGAATGTCTGTGGAGGTGAAGGCAGGCTGTGTAGGAGCCACTACCACAACTGGCTCTTCAGACTGGCCAGTTAGAGCAGTGGTTGTTCCATTGAAGTTCTTGCTTTTTGGGTTGTCATCCCCCTGCATGTTGTACCATGAGAATGGGGCCTTTGCTTCGACCTTGATATCAAATGGCCTCTTTTCAACTTTGAGGTCCATGAAGTACATAGTCAAGAAGCTGGAGAAAGGGTAGTTTCCGTCATTCTCACTGCCTACAAGTGTGATTACCCGAGACATTACCTTCCCAACATTTATTGGGTACCCCTCCATTATCGATGCCACCAAAACTGCCCGGTAAAGAGGGAGGGAGTTGTCATGAGTAGTGGGGTCCAATCTGCTGCACACAATTGTTTCCCACCCTTTGGCCTCGAAGTTCAAATTTCTTCTCAAAATCTTTATGCCCACATTTAACCAATCGGGGGTGGTACATGGGATTGCCAGATCATGTGTCAACCAGGGACGGACCTCCTCACCCAATTCCATCTTTGCCATATATAGTGCCTCATCCTCCTCATCAAAGCCTAGTTAATCATTTATTGTCTTCCCGTAAAAATACACGGTCAAGTTTCGCACCTTGGTGTCTTTTTTGATGTGGGCAACGTTGGTGTAGAATTCCTTGACCAAGTGCTCATTGGCATCTATATATTCACCCAAAAAGTGCTCCCAGCCAATTCTCTCCCTAAACTACCTCCTCACATTGGGGTTGTGAGGTAACAAGTCTCTATCAACAAAACTCCTCTCCGGGATTAACTTTCTTACCGGCCACCATTCCCTAAATTTGTGATAAGCTACCTCACTAACAAATCAGTCCTACCATACCTCCTGATTTCTAGTTCTATCAATCCCGCCAACCTGAGGTTCACCCCCTTCTCTTACTTCTCCTTCTCCTCCTACTTCCTCATCGTCTCCTACTGCACCCTCTCCAGATAATGAAGCTGTGAGAGAGGTGGAGTATTCCCTACTACCTTCAGCTGAGCCTTTATACAACCTAGAAGATACATTCATTGATGCTTAGTTAGTGGGGGAAGGTGGAGGAGTGTCTCTTAGCCTGAACCTCTCCAGCCAGTCTTTAATGTACTCTGGCATGGAGTCTGAAAAAATCTCCTGGAAGGGCTCATACTCACTCCCCGACTGGTCACAAGCCCTATCTGCAGCTTTGATAATTTTTCTTTGCTTCTTGATGTTTTGCCAGACCTGAGGGGTCAGTTTTATCATTTTCTTGCCTTTGCCACCCTGGGAGGACTCTCCCCTACCTTGTTGTTTAGAACCCTTGCCTATTTGTTTCACCATTGTCTGCACACAACATTCATTAGACTTGTTAGTATCAGTTCAAGATATTAAGTTCACAGTTGCAGGATAGGAAAAACAATTGCAAATAGTTGCAGGTTTTGAATAGTACAGACCATACAAAATGTAGCGCGGCTGCACAGAGGTTGCGGACTGCACAAAATGGCAATGCGGTCCGCACAGAGGTGGGATTCAGACTCCCCACTCTCTGTATCCATACATGCGGACCGCACAAAATGTAGTGTTGCCGCAATCCCCCAACTTCAGAAGACAGACACTCAGTAATGTGGTCCACAAAAAATGCAATTGCGGACTGCACCGAAGCACCACGGACCTCACTGAATCGATGGGGGTCCGCACTGAGTGCCCAGAAGCCACACTAACTTAGGGTTTATCAGATTTTGATTTTAAGTCCTTTTTTACACCTAATAAAGGTCCCTAAGTGTTTGCCCAGTGATTTTAGCTACTTAAGTCCACATTAAACAAGAAAACAACTAACCTTATCCTACCAGATTGAAAGAAATACGGGAATAACAGGATGAGAAACAAGAAAAACAAAAAGTAAAATAAAATAACAAAATTAACACAATTAAAAGGACGTTAATGTTACCAGATGTGAGAGGAATAGAAAGTTGATGATTCCAAACAATTAATTATGAGCAAGATGGGACCTGGGGCCCAGTCTTACCAACCTAGTATGGACCGTACAGAATGGATTGCTTTCCGCACCACACAGCTTGTTTCAAGAGTTTGAGAACACTGTGGTCCACACAAAATGGAATACGGTTGTAGTGGTCCACCGCGGACCGCACAAAATGTACTGCGACCGCGGTGGCAAACTTCAGAGAGTTGGACATTTCATCCTTCACTAGTGCGGTCTGCACTAAATGTAGTGCGTCCGCATTGACAACTTCAGAGACCTGAACACTTTTTCCACTATGTCTTGCACTGCATTAACACAATCCTGTAGCATCTCACAACCAGTTAGCCGAAAAATCAATCCTATAATACAATGAAAATCAAATAAAAACAAGAAGAAAAGCACGTGGGTTGCCTCCCAAGAAGCGCCTGATTTAACGTCGCGACACGGCGCATGTTACCATCCAATCATTTGAAATGAACAACTGCCACCACATGGCTATCATCAATTTTTCCCAATTAGTGCTTGACCCTGTGACCATTAACCCAAAAAATATCCCTATTTTTTTTTCAAATCAAGGGCACTAAACGGGGTCACACACACAACTTCAAACGGTCCGCTCCATTTCGACTTGAGCTTTCCCGGGAATAACTGTAGCTGAGAGTTGAATAAGAGCACCAAATCCCCCACCTTGAACTCTTTGCCCCGAGTATACTTTTCGTGAAAGTATTTCATTTTATCCTTATATAGGGACGGACTAGAGTAGGCATGAAATCTGAATTCGTCAAGTTCATTGAGTTGCTCCACCCGAAGATTAGCAGCTACATCCCAATCAAGGTTCAATTTCTTCAAGGCCCACATGGCCTTGTGCTCTAACTCCACTGGTAAATGACAAGCTTTTCCAAACACCAACCGGTACGGTGACATACCAATTGGAGTCTTGTAAGCAGTCTAATAATCCCATAGAGCATCGTCCAACTTCTTAGACCAATCGGTCCTATTGGCATTGGTTGTTTTGGATAAGATGCTCTTGATTTCCCTATTGGATACTTCAACCTAGCTACTCGCCTGAGGATGGTACGGAGTTGACACTTTGTGGTTGACACATACTTAGCAAGTAAGGTTTCAAAAGCTTTATTGTAAAAATGCGATCCTCCATCACTTATATTTGCTCGAGGAGTGCCAAACCTTGTAAAAATGCTCTTCTTTAGAAATGCAACCACACTCCAACTTCATTGTTGGGCAAAGCCATGACCTCGACCCATTTTGAGACATAGTCAACCGCTACAAGAATGTAGGTGTTTCTGCACGTGCTTACAAATGGGCCCATGAAATCGATACCCCATACATCAAAGATTCCACTTCTAGAATGGTGTTTAGAGGCATATCATCTTTCTTAGAAGTACCACCCGCTCTCTGACATTGGTCACACCTTTTCACGAGATCACTTGCATCTTTGTATGAGGTTGGCCAATAGAAACCACAACTCAGAACTTTTGAAGTTGTCCTCGCCCCCCCCCCCCCCCCCCCCCCCCCCCCCCCCCCCCCCCCCCCCCCCCCCCCCCCCCCCCCCCCCCCCCCCCCCCCCCCCCCCCCCCCCCCCCCCCCCCCCCCCCCCCCCCCCCCCCCCCCCCCCCCCCCCCCCCCCCCCCCCCCCCCCCCCCCCCCCCCCCCCCCCCCCCCCCCCCCCCCCCCCCCCCCCCCCCCCCCCCCCCCCCCCCCCCCCCCCCCCCCCCCCCCCCCCCCCCCCCCCCCCCCCCCCCCCCCCCCCCCCCCCCCCCCCCCCCCCCCCCCCCCCCCCCCCCCCCCCCCCCCCCCCCCCCCCCCCCCCCCCCCCCCCCCCCCCCCCCCCCCCCCCCCCCCCCCCCCCCCCCCCCCCCCCCCCCCCCCCCCCCCCCCCCCCCCCCCCCCCCCCCCCCCCCCCCCCCCCCCCCCCCCCCCCCCCCCCCCCCCCCCCCCCCCCCCCCCCCCCCCCCCCCCCCCCCCCCCCCCCCCCCCCCCCCCCCCCCCCCCCCCCCCCCCCCCCCCCCCCCCCCCCCCCCCCCCCCCCCCCCCCCCCCCCCCCCCCCCCCCCCCCCCCCCCCCCCCCCCCCCCCCCCCCCCCCCCCCCCCCCCCCCCCCCCCCCCCCCCCCCCCCCCCCCCCCCCCCCCCCCCCCCCCCCCCCCCCCCCCCCCCCCCCCCCCCCCCCCCCCCCCCCCCCCCCCCCCCCCCCCCCCCCCCCCCCCCCCCCCCCCCCCCCCCCCCCCCCCCCCCCCCCCCCCCCCCCCCCCCCCCCCCCCCCCCCCCCCCCCCCCCCCCCCCCCCCCCCCCCCCCCCCCCCCCCCCCCCCCCCCCCCCCCCCCCCCCCCCCCCCCCCCCCCCCCCCCCCCCCCCCCCCCCCCCCCCCCCCCCCCCCCCCCCCCCCCCCCCCCCCCCCCCCCCCCCCCCCCCCCCCCCCCCCCCCCCCCCCCCCCCCCCCCCCCCCCCCCCCCCCCCCCCCCCCCCCCCCCCCCCCCCCCCCCCCCCCCCCCCCCCCCCCCCCCCCCCCCCCCCCCCCCCCCCCCCCCCCCCCCCCCCCCCCCCCCCCCCCCCCCCCCCCCCCCCCCCCCCCCCCCCCCCCCCCCCCCCCCCCCCCCCCCCCCCCCCCCCCCCCCCCCCCCCCCCCCCCCCCCCCCCCCCCCCCCCCCCCCCCCCCCCCCCCCCCCCCCCCCCCCCCCCCCCCCCCCCCCCCCCCCCCCCCCCCCCCCCCCCCCCCCCCCCCCCCCCCCCCCCCCCCCCCCCCCCCCCCCCCCCCCCCCCCCCCCCCCCCCCCCCCCCCCCCCCCCCCCCCCCCCCCCCCCCCCCCCCCCCCCCCCCCCCCCCCCCCCCCCCCCCCCCCCCCCCCCCCCCCCCCCCCCCCCCCCCCCCCCCCCCCCCCCCCCCCCCCCCCCCCCCCCCCCCCCCCCCCCCCCCCCCCCCCCCCCCCCCCCCCCCCCCCCCCCCCCCCCCC
>MU668475.1:30753-48542 GCA_026770625.1 Nicotiana glauca
CCATGATGGCCACCATAGGGGGAGGAATGACAAGTCTCTAGGATGCTAGATTGCTCCTCCCCAGGTACACACCTTCGGATCACTCCATCGGTGCAAATCTTGAACAGGTATGGCTCATCCCAATAGAAGTCCAGTCTATCCCATTTGAGATTCTTCCTTTGGTTAGAAAAGAGCTCACATGGGATGATGCCAGTCACAAGGAACAGGTATAGCACTATGATTGGTGTGCACTATGACTTTGGCTCCCAATTTAGCACAAGATTGGTGTCTTCTATCATGGCCCAAAAATCAAGGATCACGATCGGCGCTCAACTGAGTAAACCCGACTGAGCAAGACTGTTAGGTTTCATTCTACCCAAACTAATTCATGAATAAATAGGATATGGACTCCATTAATCACACTTAGTAAGTATTTCTTTAACAACTTCCATTTCATTTTCATTAGCAGCTTAAATCATAATTATCAAAACATTACAAGAGTTATAAGTCTTTACCAAAATATTTCTACTTTAATTCCAATACCCGACACTACCCACAACCTGTCTACAAAGCCTCTAAACATAACTGAAGAGTAATGTAATATAGAAATGTCGGTAACAAGGCTTCGGCTATACCTCAAATTCAAAGTACATGATAAATAGATGAAATAGGACCCTGAAACGAAGCGGGGCTCACCAAGTTAGATGAAAGGATGATGCGGCACTAGCTGCGACCAACACTGCCTGCTATTGAAACACATACATCTATTTAAAGCCGTAGCGCCCCCGACAAAAGGGACGTTAGTACCATCGAATAGAACTAGTATGTATAACTGAACACCGTCCAGTTAGAAAGAACTTTCATACAAGAATAAGAAATCACAAGTATAACACAAAACTTTAAATGATCACCACATTATCAAAGAAAAGAATCATACATCTATCGCATCATTTTTCCATTGCTTTTATTTTGGGGCATTTCACACTATTCATCATTCGTTCACAATACCACCACTATCTTGAGCTGAGTCTAATCTCGACCCGATCAGCTAGGTTGCCTCATTCGAGACATATACTTCAATCACAATCTCATTTTCCTTTTTTTTCCGGAATTCATTCACAATACCACCGCTATCTTGAACGGAGTCCGATCTCGGCCCGATCGGCTAGGCCGCCTTACCAAGGCGTTGTTTAATCATTTCGTTTCACATATATCATTTCATAGCACTTGGGGCCACAACTTCATCACATCATTCTTGGAACTAGGTCGCATTTCACATCGTTCCCAATTTTAATATTTGCTTTGCTATTTATGACAATAGGTGCACATAAGAGCAATTTAAATTGTAAGCATAGATAAGATTTCACATAGATGTCACAATAATTCAACTTCAATCTAAATTTGAGTTCTAAGCATTTCAATACATAATTCATATCTTTTGCCCCTTTTCAAGTTATCAAGATAGCATGTTGATCACGTTGAGACACATCTTTCACGCATATAAGGTTATAACACCAATTCATGTAAAATAACAATCAATGCAACAATTCAACTTTAATATTACCATATTCACACAACCATCGACAAAGCTCAATTTCTAAAAGACAGGGTTTTATCCATACATAACTCAATGGATATTTCCTTAAATCTTTATAATGAATTCCGGGACTTTTAGCACTTCAATCTATTTTATAAGAATTTCAAATTGAACCAAGAATTAGAGACATGATTGGGTTTCTAGTTTATTTGAGCATATGACCAAGAACTAAGTGTGCATAGTGATTATAGGACCCTTTTTGTGAGAGATTTCTATCATTTTATACCCCAATTACTATCTTTTTAACTCACAACCTCCCAATACTCCATTATCTATTGTGCATGCAAGATTACTAGCCCTTACACCCATGTACCCACTGCTAATTACCTATTTTAATAGAAATTTCGAAATTATAAATGAGGGTACAATTCTTACCTCTTAGGATGAAGACCTAGTGATTTCAATTGACAATCTTCAAGGATTCGGGGCAAAGATTGAGAGGGGATTTGATGAATATTACTCTCTCTCACTCTAGAACTCCCTCGCTCACTCTATATGCTGGGAAATAATAGAAAAATGGTCAAATGGAGTGTTTTTAATGGGATGGGGTCGGGTTTTAAAAATTAGAAAATAGGAGCCCAACTCAGATCTGCAATCGCAAACTTGACATGTGGCCCACATAATGGACCGCAAAATGCTCCCCAAAACCTGAAGACACTATTTGGGTATGTGATAGAAATGTGGTCTGCATACCCGTTCTGCGGCCGCATAATGCACCACATAATTGCCCCTTACAAAATCCCAAGGGGATTATGCGATGACTATGCGGCTCGCATATCGATTATGCGATTGCATAATTGGCCACATAGTTGACCTCAAATTGATTAACACACTACTTCACTCTGCGGCGACTATACAGTCCGCATAGTTGTTATGCGACCGCATTCTCGATTGTAGAATCGTACTTTTCTAGAAAACATTATTCCTTGACTTTTTAATGCATAGATCAGTCCAAAGGGTCCGAACCGTGGTGAGCAAGCTTGTCGTGAAGAATTTTACAAATTTCAAACACGTATTCCTAACTTGGCATTACGAGCTCTCAGGTTTTGAGTAAAAGTTTTCACGGGGCCTTACATCTTCACACCGGGCCAACATTCTATCCACATTTTTTAGACACTCATCGAATGAATCATCCACAACACTGAAGTCGTCCATGAACACCTCCAAAATATCTTCCACCATATCGGTGAAAATGGCCATCACACACTGTTGGAATGTTGTCGGTGCATTGCAGAACCCAAAGGGCATCCGAGAAAAAGCAGAGGTTCCATATAGACAAGTAAATGTTGTCTTCTTTTGATCCTCTAGAGCTATAAAAATTGGATTGTACCCTGAATACCCATCAAATAAACAATGGAAGGCATGCGCAACAAGACGATCAAGCATCTGGTTCAGGAAAGGCAATAGGAAGTAATCCTTGCGGGTCACCTTGTTCAACTTACGGTAGTCCATGCACACCCTTTATCCGGTCAGTGTCCGGGTTGGGATAAGTTCATTATGAGAATTGGTCACCACGGTCATACCACCCTTCTTTGGCACACACTACACCAGTGAAGTCCACGAGCTATCAGAGATAGGCTTGCATTGCCTTATTCAGCCTCCTTTGATGTTATAAAGAGGGTTTTGCATCATCTTCTAGAATAATCTTGTGCATATAAAATGCAGGGCTTATTCCCCGAATATCACCTAGAGTCCATCCAATTTCCTTTTTCCGCTTTTTGAGAACCCAATGTGGCATCCACTTGCATGTTAGTAAGACAAGAGGAAAGAATAACTGTTAAAGTTGAACTAAGTCCTAAGAATTCATACCTGAGGTGTGGAGGTAATGGCTTCAACTCCAACACCGGGGGTTCCTTAATTGAAGGCTTTGTTGGAGGGGTCTTTATATTTTCAAGATCCAAAGAGAGTTTCCTAGGCTCATAAGAATAAGAGCCCATTCCGTGTAAAGCATTCACGCACTCCACTCGTCCCTCATCATCATTGACATCAAGATTAAATAATACGGCCTCCAAAGGGTCCTCCACATTGATCATTGCACTAGTATCATCAATTATCACAGCCGTGACAAGATCCACAAACGAGCATACTTTTGTACACACTGATCATTGCACACATGAAAAATGACCTTTTCATCACCCACCCTAAAAGTGAGTTCCCTGCTTCCGCATCTACTAGAGCCTTCCCGTTAGCAAGGAAAGGTCTCCCCAATATGATAAAAAGTTTATAGTCTACCACACAATCCAAAATCACAAAATCCGCTGGCAAGATAAATTTTTCCACCTGGACAAGAACATCATCAACAGTACCTAATGGTCTCGTCATTGATCTATCCACCATTTACAATCTCATGGATGTTGCCCTGGTGCCCGAATACCCAAAGTCTTGAAAATTGAGTAGGGTATCAAATTGATACTAGCCCCTAGGTCACACAAAGCTTTAGCAAAGTCTGCACCCCCAATAGTACAAGGAATTGTGAAAGCACTGTGATCCTCCACCTTCTAAGACATTAAATGTATTATAGCACTAACTTGGTGGGTCATCTTGATAGTTTCACAGTCGATGGATCTTTTCTTTGTAACCAAATCTTTCATGAATTTAGCATAACCAGGCATTTGCTCCAAAGCCTCTACCAAAGGCACATTGATGGATAAGCGCTTCATCATATCAATGAACTTTTTGAACTGATTCTCATTTTTCTACTTGGCTAGACTTTGAGGATAAGGTGTAGGTGGCCTAGGTACGCCTTGGCTTTTGGCACACCCGGCTCCAGCATGTCTATTACGTGCTCCCTAGATGGGTTCACGTCATTTTGCATTTCCACCTAGGTATCTTGAATATCAATACTCACTTCCTAATTTACATTTTCATCAACCACATTCTCAACCACCAAAGGAACTTCATCTTGTTGCAACTCAACTTCTTCAGCCAAAACTTGCTTTTGTTTGGAGGAATGCAAATCATCGCCTCTTCCACTCCTTGTAGTTACCGTCATAACATGATTGTTCCTACCTTGTATCACTCGGTAGAGCCCCCTTAAGGCGAGTATTCAAAGACTGTGAGATTTGGCCTAGCTGGACCTCCAAATTCCTGATTGAAGTATTGTGAGAAGCCATTTGCGCATCGGAGTCAGCATTCTTTTTCATCATCTGTTCAAACATCATTTTAATTTTACCATTTCATTGTTGAAAACTAGGACCGTAGGATGGAAAAGGCGGTGGATTGCTTGGTTATTGGTACATTGGGGGCCTTTGAAAGCCTTGCCCCTGATTTCCTTGGTTATCGTTCCATCCACCCTAGTTGTTGTTGTTTCCACCCCAATTGTTGTTGTTGCCCCAGTTTTCGTGATTGTTTCGATTGTTATTTTGATTTTCCTAATTATTATCCCCTTGTTGTTGATTGTTCCAATTATTTTTGCCTTGTTGTTGGTTACCTTAATTGCCCTGGGATCTCCATTGTTATTGTTGGTTAGGAGAGTTGCCTCTTTGGCTTTGGTAATTATTCACATATTGCATCTCTTTGTTCTGCCCATCATAACAAACATCTTGGAATCCACCACAATCATTGTCAAATTGATCCGAATTCCCTTGGTTCTGTTGACCTCTTTGTCTTCTATTGTTTACAAGCATGTTAACACCCTCCGTGGCATTCACTTGGCGAGTATTTTAGACTTATTGCAACTCTTCCTTTGCTAGTTGGTTCATGGTAGTTGTCAACTCAGCTATCGCCTGGCCATGATCATGTAATTCTTTATGTAAATGAATGTCCATGGGGTCACCCTGGGGCACATTGGCTTTATGTTGCCAAGCGGAGGATGTGTCAGCCATCTTATCCAGAATAGCACAAGCTTCATCATAAGGCAGCTTCATGAATTACCTCCAGCAAATTGATTCACTATGCATTGATTCGTTGTGTTGATGCCCCGATAGAAGGTCTGTTGTATCATTGCCTCTGTCATATCATTGTTTGGGCATTCCTTCATCATCGTTCTATATCTCTCCCAAATCCCATGCAATGGTTTGGTGGCTCCTGCTTGAAGGCTATGATCTCATCCCGTAGTGCTGCCATGTGCCCTGGTGAGAAAAATTTGGCAATGAACTTACCGCCAACTCATCTCAGGTTGTGATGGAATGGTTGGAAAGTCACTCAAGCCAATCCAATGCCTTCCCTCTAAGTGAGAATGGGAAAATCCTCAATCGAAGTGCATCCTCTGACAAATTGGTTTGCTTGCTCCTCCAACAGGTATCCACGAACCCCTTGAGATATTTGTAAGCATTTTGAGTTGGAGCACCCGTGAAGTACCCACGTTTCTCCAACAATGTCAGCATGGCGTTGGTTATTTGAAAATTGCCCGCCCGGATCCGGGGTGAAACAATTGCACTCGCATAGCCTTGGTTGGAAAGAACTCTGGGAGCCACTCTTGTAGGTGGCGGAGGTGGTCTGGAATATTTTCATTTGTATTAACATGGCGGCCTCTACATTGTCCATGTGGTAAATGGGGCACCTCTTCATCTCCATTGCCATCAACCTCCTCCCCCGCAATCACGTTTCCAAGAGGGTCATTAGCATTTAATGCCATTTTTGTACCTGAAATAGTGACGCACACAAATTAGTAACAAAAAAGGAAAGAAGAACAAAACACAAATCTATTTATATAGATAGCCAAAACTGTTAGCTCCCCGGCAATGGCGCCAAAAAGTGATCGAGGACAACCCTGCACTACTATTAAGTAGCGAGAGAGGTCGAAGTAGCTTTTACCCAATTCAGGGTCGAGATCGAATTTCACAGAGAGCTAGATATTGGAGTTGGGTGTCTATCTAAAGTGGAGTTGTGTATTTTCTCTAAATTGCACTTCTAAACATTTTGCGGTTTAATTATGATTCTAATTTTATAAACTACAATGCTCAATTAAACTACTATAAGCTAAGATTAAACTATTACAAGTTGTTCAAATGATTAAATGGTACTAGGGTAGTGACTTTTGCCTAGGTGGTCCATTGACGGAATCTTGAGTCTAAAACTAGATTGACACATTTGGGGAGTATGATATAACCATTGCTCGATTCTACTCACTCTATACTTCTCAGTAGTTCGAGTGATTTTGCCCAAATTGACTTTCTCAAGACCAATTGGGTATGCGAATTTGCACAAGCAATTGAGAATCAAGTCGCTATTACGATCTCTCGGTTTAACCCTTTCATTGGGTCTACCAATTCTCTTGAGTATGCCCCAATTCCTTGTTGGACTAATTCTAGAGACTTAGGCTCTCTTTCTCAAGAAGAGCAAAAGTCAGCTAAACACAAACTAGTGTCTGCAACTACTAATTTAGAAATTAAACATGGAATTAGCTCAAATATCAATCACCCATAGTCAATCAAGTTCTAAAATACAATACCCATCAATTACCCACACTAGGGTTGAGCCACAACCCTAGCTTATGGGTCTAGTTACTCATAATTAGAGAAAAAAATAAAGAAATAGTTGAAGAACAACTCATATTAATTAATTGCTAAGATAAACTAGAAGATTCAATGTTGGAATGAAGATAAAATTACCCAAAATAGCTAAAGAAATGGAAGTCACGAGCGCAGCTCAATATAAAATCTATCTTCTCGACCTAAAAATTGAAAAGAAGCTATTTATACTAAGCTAAAAAGTCAGGACAAAAATAACCCTGCGGGGTTAGTGCGGTCAGGACAAAATGGTGTGCGGCCGTACTAGTGCTCTTGACATAAAATTCCAGCTCTCTGAACTCAGGTAATGCGGACTGTACAGAGTTCAATCTCCAAAACTGGCACCTCTCTGATCTTTGGTTCTGTGGACAGCACGAAATCGAGTGTGGCTGCATTGACTCCAATGCGGACCGCATTAAATCTCGTAAGGCCGCATTGCATGTTGGCCTGGAAATCACCTTCTTTGAATCTGACTTGTGCAAACCACACAGAACGCTTTACGGCCACATTGGGCCTGTGTTGCCTGAGCTTTATTTTGTCTTGGTACTTGTGCAAGTTTCACTCCTTTTTGAGCTGAACTTTGACATCTTGTCACTTTGTTGATCAAACCTGCAATCAAGCACAACTTGTGATCCTTCTGGGACTATTTTGTACAAATTTCTAATCAAAACATAAGCAAGAAAAACTATAGAATGTATCAAAATCCCTAGTTATCATCTACCTTATATAGGTGTAGACATAATCGCATCAATGCTCTAAAAGACAGTGTAGGAAATTGGACTTTTGATCCAACACAAATTCACCAACAAATATTTCTATACTACAATACACTATTTCAGACACAACACTCCTTCGCCACCAAAATCAATCCTAGCTCAGCAACAATTGCTTCTTTAAACTCTTATGATCAACAACAACTAGCAAAATCTTTAAATTTTTTTGAAATAAAACAAGCACTATTCTCCTTTCAATCTTTCAAGGTACCGGGGCCTGATAGACTCCATCCGTATTTTTTTAAAAAATATTGGAGAGAAGTGAGTCAATCAGTTATACATTTTTGTTACACTGCTTTCGCCCAAAGTCAGATTCCTCAAGAAATAAATAAAAATATTTGTGCCTTATACCAAAAAAAAATGCTACTTCTATCACTCAATATTGTCCTATAAGTCTTTGCAATATAATTTATAAACTAATTACAAAAATTATTGTAAACTGTCTCAAGCCATTCATACATAAATTAATAGGTCCCACACAATCCAGTTTTTAACAAGTGAAGCGAGCTTCTGACAATGCAATCATTGTACAGAAAATCCTTAATCACTTAAAAAGAAAAGAAAAGAGGACAAATGGGACAAATGTTTCTAAAACTGGACTTGGAAAAAGCTTTTGATAAGCTTAAATGGTCATTTATAAAAAATACTCTCCACTACTTCAACCTACCAAACAATCTAATAACCCCAATAATGTCTTGCATCACAACGTCTTCCATATCTATCTTGATAAATGGATCGTGTAACAACTAATTTCAATCATCTAGGGGTATACGATAAAGAGATCCACTATCTCCTTATATCTTTATTATGTGTCAAGAATGCCTCTCTCGGAATATCTTCCATTCAGCAGATTACCTACTATAGAAACCATTCAAATTTCTCAAAATGGACCTCAATTATTACACCTATTTCTCGCAGATGACATCATCCTTATATCTAAGGTAAATAATACAAGCTGCAATACTATTGACACTCTTAATAATTTTAATACTTTATCAGGGTAAATTATTAATTTCCAAAATCAAAGATATTCTTCTAAAAAAAATGCACAAATGAGGCCTAAAATCATATACTATCTTGCTTTAGCATGAATGAAGGTCTAAATTTTGGCAAATATTTGGATTTTCCCATATTTCAAAAAAGACCTAATAAATCAGACTTCCAATTCTTCCTAAACAACTTCAAGGCCAGATTTGCAGGTTGGATAACAAATTCCCTATCACTAGTAGGTCGAATAACTCTCATTAAATCAACCCTTTCTAGTTTGCCTAACCGTATAATGCAATACATTTCAATTTCTAAAAATATTATCAACAAAATAGAGCAATATATGCATAACTTCCTTTGGGGTACTACTCCACAAAAAAGGAAAATACACCTAGTCATCTGGAAAAAGGTCACTACACCAAAAATATTGGGAGGCCTCGGTATACAAAGACTTGAATTAAAGAACAAAGCTCTATTAACAGGACTATCCTAGCGCCTCTTTCACTCACCCAATCAACTTTGGGCTAATACCATTATACACACGAGAATAAAGATACAAAAGGAGAGTTTTATAACATGTGGCAAAATATCATATTAGGTTGGAGAAAATGCCAACATGGAATACAATGACAAGTGGGTAGCAATCCTAATATCAATTTCTGGAATGATGATTGGATTGCTCCAAACACCACAATTAGATCTATCATGCATGGTCCTATCTCTTTAAACCACACTACAAGGACTATAACTACCTATAGAGCTCAAAATGAATGGAACTGGGAAGAAATCCCCTTTAACCTTACAAGTCATTTAAAAAACATCATCAATAGGATCAATGTGCCTGTCTATACAAATAAATTTGACACTATATATTGAGGATTATCAAAGGAAAGAAAATTTACAATGTAATCTATGTATTCTAAGTTACTTCAACAGGACCTAAACACAACATCACACTCACCCCTATATAATTGGATTTGGTTTAGTATCATAAAAAATTAAAACATTGCTATGGCTTACAATGCACAATAGACTACCTAAAAGGCATTATTTGCACCATATAGGTATAATCCTAGACGACCGTGCCAAATCTGCAAGAGAGCTCAGGAAACTATTAACCACATGCAATTACACTGTCCAAACATTAAACAACTGTGGACACACTTGGGGCTAATGGATGTTATTAACCACATTAGTAGATTTTCACGATCTTCGGAATGAAAGAACATGCCTTACCGTATCACCAATAAAACTATTATCTCTTACAGAAAATGGCACATTTGGCGTGCTCGTAACAATCACAACTTTAATCGTACACAACACCATCTATCCACTAACTTAGTCACTAACCAACCACTGGAATTTACTTATCTAGCTATCAACATGCACACAAAACAAACCCCTATAATTCAGGCCATAAAATGGATCCCTCTAAATCAAATTACTATAAATTAAATACGAATGAAGCTGCATCATCAATAACTCATAAAGTAGGTATAGGAGGACTCATACGTGATTCAAATAGAAATTGGATTATAGAATTTGCAGGTAACTTTGATACTTTAGCCACCATCCATGTAGAACTACAAGCTCTCTTTCATGGACTGGAATTGGCAACTACTCGCAATTTGGTACCTCTGGAAATAAACGTCGATGCAACAGTGGTACTAACCCTGTTGAAAAATGATAACGTCCTTTATACTAATTTAATCTTTGACTGCAGGCACCTTCTGGACCAAATGTATAGCGTCATAGTTGCACATACCTACAGAGAGGGAAATGAGGTAGCTGATCGTTTGGCTAAAGCAGGATACAACATGGCACCTACTACAAAACCTACTGTTTTTTAGGAGCCACCGGATTGTGTCAACACCTTTCTGCAAATGGATCAAGCAGGAGTTGCATGATATAGGAGGATGACGTGCAGATCAGCGGAACAAACTATGGATAGAGAACAAAACACTCTTTTGGTCAATAATGATGAACATGCAACCACAATCCCAAATGGCATTACTACAGTAGAAAACTCCATTGGGATATGTAGTGTACATCCATGTAATAGAGAGCTATCAACAACTCTAATGGCGATGCGCAAACATCACCCTCTCTGTAGTAACTCTCTTTAAGTTTTTATGCAATATTATCTTTCTTACCCAAAAAAAAAAATTTAAGTTATGAATAAGAGACAAATTATATACAAATATATTATTTGACCCTTATTAAACTTCTATATGTTGTTGAGATATTACATACATTTAATCGGACCTTTAAATACAATAACAACAACAACAAATTCAGTATATTCTCATATAGTGAGATCTGAGCAGGGTATAGTGTACGCCGCCTTATCCCTACCTTGTGGAGATAGAGATGTTATTTTTAGCAAACTCTCGTCTAAGAGAAGCTAATAGGACCTTTAAATAGGGAAGGGAAAAAGAACCTAGACTATTAAATAGCAAAATGAGAAGAGAAACATACCGTGCTTGAAGATTGAGTAGCAATACATTATGGTGAACTATTATTTGTAGGGTATATTTCATTGTAACCTCGCGGATCCATTCACTAGTGTTCATTTAAAAGAATGATTTAATCTTGTATTCAAAAGATATAATTTAATAATATAAATGGCGAATAATGTGTACTAACATGAAATGAGTAGAAGTAATTGCAATAGTTCATTCGGTATGTGTTGCGACGTCTCGTTGCATTTCGGAACAGGCACAAAACCAATGAGAGACAAAGATTTCGTAGGAAGAAAAGGGGGAAAAAGGAGGAGAGAAAAGGAAAAAGTGGATCATCTTACACTCCCAATAGTAATAGTTATCCAAAATAAAAACTAAAACGTAAAGTGGCCGAGTCGTTCAAGGGGTGTCGAAGCAATTTATACTTCTATAACCCATGAAACGCTGCGTTTAAACAGGAAAAGAAATCTCAAATCCTAAGACGTTCGTCTTTGTCAAGATTGTCAGTTCGCAATTGTCACGCGCCAGCAGCCATGGCAACCAAATCAGCTGCTGCTATACGCAAAAATTCACGTAGATCGGACCATTTCTTCCAAAAACTTATTAAACATCCTAAATTACCTTTTGCTTTTGCTTTGCTCTTCGCTGATTCCATCCTCGTTACGCTAATCATCGCCTAGTTCCATGTAAAGTTTCAGCCTTTTCACAACTTCCTTTCCAATTATCCTCTTATATATATATCAAATCATAATTTAATTATTGAAGTGATTCATTACTTTTTTTAGATACCAAAATTGATTGGGATGCTTATATGTCTCAGGTGAGAGTTCAATTAAATTCAAGATTTTTATCTGTATGTTTCTCTTGTTCAGTAATGCAACACAGATAAGACAGATTTGACTTGAATTTACTTTGGTTAATAATTATGCTTAAAAGACAAATTAAGGTAGAATGTTTCCCAGTATTGGAATGAAATGACCAACATGGAGTTTAATCTTTTTCCTGCATCCACTGGATGTTTTTAGTGAATTCTCCTTACTTCATAAAAAAAGAAGAATATTTATATAACTAACACTGTTCCGTTTCATGTGACACTCTTTACTTTTTAATCTGGTCCAAAACTAATGATACCTTTTTATATTTAGAAACAATTTGGCGTTGAACTTCTTATTTTTACCCTTGATGACATAGTTTTATAGCGAGACTAATGTCATGACGTATTTAAGATCAAAGTCCCCAAAGTCATTTCTTTTTTCTTTGAACTATGTGCATGCTTAGTCAAACAAGTTCACATAAAATAAGGTGGGAGTATATTATAGAGTGGTTGATTATATGTAGCTTTATTGATTTGATTGAGTTGTTATTGTTGGTCAATAGGTTACTGGCTTTCTTGAAGGAGAGAGGGATTATAGTAAATTGAAAGGTGATACAGGGCCTTTAGTTTATCCAGCAGGCTTTCTTTATATTTACTATGCTATACAATATGTTACCGGAGGGCAAGTCTATCCTGCTCATGTAATTTTCCTATTTTTTTTCCGGGAGGTATAATCCTTGTTTCAGCGATTGCTAGTAAACTTACATTAGCGGTGCTAGTTTGAATCTAAAGAAAAAAAGTTAATTTGGAAGAGAATGCAGATGCAATTAATTGACTGTTCCCTCTCAAGATTGATTAGATTCTGTAGTGAAGTGACAACTCTGTTCTAGAAACAATAAAAGACAGATGTATTTTGTTTTTTCTGTGTTAACTAATAACAATGGAAGCATAGCATCCGGATAGATGACACCAACTAGCTACCCGTGTAGAGATAAGTGAGAGATTTTCAAACCGTCTACTTTACCTTGACGGGCAAATTCTTTAGTATTGGAATGAAATGTTCCTGAATAGAGTGCAATAATATAGTGGATGCATGCACCTGATTGGTCAATCCTAATCATTAGCATAGTTTATTATTGTGTTAAAAATGGCGACTCCTTTTGAGCTGTGGAAGGGGACCTTCCATTTTAACCTAGTGGAATTTCCATGCCTATTACAAATCCATTTCACTTATTTTTATAAAGCGAACTAATGCACTCTTCTTTCCATTCCTGTAAGCTCTTGTAACATAGAAGATTACCATAGTGGTGCCTAGTTAAACGATATTTGTGTTGCACTTTTAAACATTCGCCAATCCATCTAGATTTGGTGCAATAGCTTTTGAATTTGTATCTGCCCACATGTTCGGATACAACACCGATCCCAACCTCCAACAGGAATCCATCTCAAAGTCTTTGGCTCAGATTGTGGGGAGGTGTTTTTCAATTCTCGCTTTCTTAGCAATTATGTTAGATTTGACAAGCTGAACTCTTGCTTACCTTCAACCTTGTCTCATAATTTTTGGAACTCCAGCTAGCTCTTCATGCTCGTGAATCATGATGCACTTTTGTGTCGGGCTGCTGATTACTTTGGGCGGTATTAAGGCTGTCCAACGGGATGAGTCGGGACAGGATGGGACGAAATTATCGGGACGGGATGGACTTTGACCGGGTCAGATCACGGGACGGACCTTAAATGGGACGGGATAAGCTGGACGACCTGGTAGGCCCATCCCATCCCATTAACAATGGGATGGGATGTGGGCCCTAAGTGGGCCTTTTAAAAAAAATCAACAACAACAACAACGACCCGGTAAAATCCCGCTAGTGGGTATGGGGAGGGTAGTGTGTACGCAGACCTTACCCCTACCCCACGGGGGTAGAGAGGCTGTTTCTGAGAGACCCTCAGCTCAAGAAGACAAAAGAAGACGAAAAGAGGCAATCTATCAGTACCTTCAATAGAAACCATAGAACAAAGAACAGCATCACCAGAACCAAAAAATAAGTTAAAAGCAAAACAATAACAAGTAGATAAAGCACGTCAAAAAGGAACGAAAAAGTAGTGTGGACTCAACATAAAACACTAAAAGTCAAAGATCAAGTCCTAAAAGACTAGCCTCACTCTGCGGCGCCATAGAGATATTCTCAACTACCTCCTAACCTACAACCTTAATTCTCGATCTCCACAACTTCCTGTCTAGGCCATGTACTCGGTAATCTGAATCCTCACCATGTCCTGTCTGATCACCTCTCTCCAATACTTCTTAGGCCGCCCTCTACCTCTCCTCATGCCCACCAAAGCCAGTCGCTCGCACCTCTTCACTGGGGCATCTGGGCTTCTCCTCTGGACGTGCCCAAACCATCTGAGTCTTGCTTCCCTCTACTTGTCATCCATGGGGGCGACAACCACCTTCTCCCGAATAACTTCATTCCTAATCTTATCCATCTTGGTGTGCATGCACATCCACCTCAACATTTTCATTTCAGCTACTTTCATCTTTTGGATATGTGAGTTCTTATCTGGCCAGCACTCAGCCTCATACAACATGGCCGGTCTAACCACCGCTCTATAAAATTTACCTTTGAGAATCTGAGGCACTTTCTTGTCACACAGGACTCTAGATGCTAACCTCCACTTCATCCACCCAACTCCTATACGATGTGTGACATCCTCATCGATATCCCCATCCCCCTGAATAACCGACCCAAGGTACTTGAAACTACCCTTCATGGGGAGGAATTGTGAATCAAGCCTCACGTGCAAGCCCGCTTCCGTCGGCTCTGCACTGAACTTGCACTCTAAGTACTCCGTCTTAGTCCTGCTCAACTTGAAACCCTTAGACTCAAAGGTCTGTCTCCAAACCTCCAGCCTCTCGTTGCGCTGCCTTGCGTCTTATCAATCATCACTATGTCATCAGCAAATAACATACACCCTGTCAGCTCCCCTTGAATATGGTATGTTAGTGCATCCATTACCAGGGTAAAAAGAAATGGGCTGAGTGCAGACCCTTGGTGTAACCCCATAACAACCGGAAAATGCTCCGAGTCGCCTCCCACTGTCCTGACCCGAGTCTTAACTCCATCATACATGTCCTTAATCACCCTAATATAAGCAACCGACACACTTTTTGCCTCCAGGCACTTCCATAGAACCTCTCTAGTAACCTTGTTATAGGCTTTCTCCAGATCAATAAACACCATGTGCAAATCCTTCTTCCTTTCCCTATATTCTTCCGCCAACCTCCAAATAAGGTGGATAGCTTCCGTGGTAGAACGCCTCGGCATGAACCCGAACTGGTTGTCTAAAATAGATACTGCCCTCCTCACCCTCACTTCTACAACCCTCTCCCAAACTTTCATGGTATGACTCAGTAATTTGATACCCCTATAGTTGTTACAACTCTAGATATCATCTTTTAAAAAAAATTATTTAAATATTTAAGCATTAAATTTGGCAATGGTTATTTTTTTATAGATAGTAACAGTTATTTTTTTAAAGTTGACAATGACTAAGTTTTTAAAGTTTGCAACGGCTAGTTTTTTGTGTTTTTTAATAAACTTAAAATTTGATAAATTATAAAGAACCTAAGTAAAGAATTATAATTATAATATATTAAAACAAAAGACTTGTAATGAAATATTTTAGTAATTATAATAGACTTGTAATTTATTTAATATAATCTCAAGCTATAAAATAACTAAGTAAGACAATTCATAAAAAAAAAAAAAATACAAGGCTAAAGCCTTTTATTTTTTCAAGAGAAGTTTCAAATTTCACATACAAATACAAGTCTTTTGAGAGTACCTAATCTAAGCAACCAACTTCTAGGAAGGGTTCTGTTTAAACTAGGCCTCTTAGTAGCTAATTACAAATTATCATACTAATATTTGTAAGCTCCTATATAGCTTCGTTTTAACTGATCTATAATTTCTCTTGGACATTGTTCTGGAATTGGCAATGTTGCTTGATGTTCCATGAGTTCCATGCCGTCATCGCTCACAGTGCAAAGTATCTTATTGTATTCTTCTTCTTCTTCTTCTTCTTCTTCTTCTTCTTCTTCTTCTTCTTCTTCTTCTTCTTCTTCTTCTTCTCTAGTGGTTAATTTTTCAAAACCAAGATTTCTTCTTTCTGAATTAATCCAATCTCTGAATAAGATGATAATCTCTAGGTTGTTCTCCGCTAATGAATGCCTATGATCTCCGATTTGAAATCTTGCCGTGCTAAAAGCACTCTTTGATGCTACTGATGATGCTTTGAATAGCCAATATGTCACGCTCCCTCCACCATGCCAAAAGTTGTTTGTTACCTTCTTCATCTTTAATACTTTCCAATCCCTGATTAAGATAAAAATCAAGTTCATCATCAATCGAGGAATCAAGACCTGTTATATCCTCCCTACGACCATAATATTTTCACCACCTGTTGTTGCCATAAATTTATAACTATCACACATTGATCTAGCCTAAGAATATATGCTAGCTTGGCAGTCTTCGAGAGATGGCTGTGATTCTCATAAATTTTTCGAACAAGTCTCTTTGCACCTCTTAAGTTAAGTAGAGTAAAAATTAAATAAATAGGAAAATAGGGAAAAATACTTTATTTTGCAATTATTTTATTAACGGGCAGTGCATAAGTTATATTTGTTTTATACTTACCAAATACAATCGAAATTCCACAAATATACCATAATATATGTGTAACAGTAGGATAATATATACCAGAAAAGTATTTTGTAGCATAATAACAATTTTATCAAAATTTAGTAAGCTTTTTGATCTCATCTCAATCAGACTCAAAAGTTTGATCAGCGCGAATACCATTATGCATATTAAAAACCATTTGTATAGGCAACCGATAATCATAAGCAGTGCATTTCATAAGTATAATTCTAACTAGTACAAACATCTTTTGGAGTTTTTCTATATGGAAGGTCAACATATGCACATTGTTGTTTAAACTCTCAAATTCTACTCACTTTATTAGCACGAAAAATAGAGTCGCAACCATGTTGTACTTTACCACAAGCATCAGAAAATAAATTAATACCATCTTTTACAACCAAGTTAAAAATATGGCATGCACATCTAACATGGAAAAATATGTTCTCATGAAGTTTCATCAACATGAGTCATTTCATCTATATGTTTTCTAATTCTAGAAGGATTAGAATTAGGATTACTACAACTAGCACATTGACTACTTTTATTAGATGGGTTGGTTGTGCCAAATACACTTTTAGGAGCTATAATTTAAATACAAAAATAAATTAGAAAAGGTAACACAAAAGTTGAACACACAAACGAAACACGAAAATAGAACATGTAAAACAAACACAAAAATTAAGCACTAAAATGATACGCAAAAATTAAATATTAAAATTGGGAGATGGAATGAGTGCACATTGATTATATATTAAAACTTGAAGAAATTGCCCAATAATTACTCCAAATACTTGGCGAACTAATTTGAAGTTTGAAAGTTGTTCCAAAAATTTTCCCAAATACTTAAAACGTAGTTGATTATGAAAAAATTGTGAGAAGAACATAGATAGAAGGTGAGAGATTTGAGAGAGAGTGATTGGTTTTTGTGGGAAAAAATAAAGAAGGATGAGGGTATTTATAGTTAAAATAGGGCCAAAGTGTAATTTAATAAACTTAGAGGTTAAATTAAAATTTGGGGGGGAGGAGG
>MU668476.1:0-12428 GCA_026770625.1 Nicotiana glauca
CAGAGTCAAACCTTCCTCGGTTCGGGATTAATTCGGTGACTTGAGACACCATTATATTCTCAAGTGGCGACTCTAGAAATTTTTGAAAACCAATCCCGTTCCGACCGTCCTTTAATTGGAAAAACTCTTTTTATGATTATATATATCCTCCCTTCGCCGGGGTGTAAGCGCCGTCAAAAAAGAGGTGTGACAGAGTGTATTGTGGCTTGGTTTCCACATATATGGGAGTGTGGTGGGGATGATCATTTAATGGTTCAGTGATGAGGAGTAGAGCGTTGTTGTGACGTGTTGCAATTTTGATGCGTAGCGGGTTGTTTCTGCGACTTCGGGGTGTTCTGTGGAGGTAATGGGTGTTGAGCTTTGGGAAAGTTGATATCTGGAGTCGTGAGGGAGAATGACAGACTTGCCAAGTTCCGAACTTGGTCTAGTTCTTCTTGAAATTTTAGTAACTTTTGTTCGAGCTGAGCGGTACTTTATTTGGATACTTGAACACCCTGAGGAACCTCTACCCTTTCAGCTGAGTCATCCTTTCTGATGTTGTTCACATTTTCCATTTTTGCTTTGTTCTTGCTTTTGATAAGACTTGGAGGAGGAGGAGGTGGAGGGCCCTTACATCTTGTGATGCTAGAATGCACGAACTAACCTTTTGGGGAGGGGAAATAAAAAAATAAAAGTAAAAAAAAAAGGTAGCAAGTTAGTATGAATTTTGAGAAAAATATTGCAATATTAAACACATAGTACAAGAATATAAATCGTGTCCTAAATTGGGTGCCTCGTTGAGCCCGAGGTAGGCTAGCGACAAGTTGATTTGGAGAACTTATAATGCTAAATGCCTCATTTTATTGATAAAAAATAAGACGAATCCCAAAACGACACTAAAATTGTATAAAGTAAAATATCACTAATGACCATTGGCCTTATTACATTTCAAAGCGAAAAAAGAAAAGAAACTCCTAACTATTTGGTCCCAGAAGGACCTTCCCCAGATTCAGCATCTTTGGCTCCATCGAACAGTGTCACCAGCTCACATAATTCCAGCAGCAGATAAGCCCTAGCCAAATGTCCTCCTTCATTTCCCTTGGCGTTTTGGCAATTATCGATCCTCTGGATGAACTTCCCTTCCAACTCTACTAACCCTCGCTCCAAATGCCCTAGGCACTTGTTGGCTCTGACAGACATATCTTTCCATTCCTCGATCAAGTATTGATTAGCCTCTTGAATCTCCTGATGCTCACTCTCACACTCCCTGATTCTTTTGCGCAACTGATTGTACTTAACCTGTATCTCAGACCTTTCGTTGATGACCCAGTGACCTCGAGCAGACCCGGGCTGTCCTAACCCAGCATGATCTTCTTCTAGCCAACCTGGATAGTACGAGGTGTAGCCGGCATGATATCTGTCAGGCTCTATGGAATCCTTTTCCAGGATGATCTTACTGTTCCACATGTGTTGATCTTGACATTTGTATGGGCTATCGTCATCTTGGAAGTCAGCCCTGAAATGACTCATCTTTTCGACCTTTGGTACGACTTGCTTTCTCCCTCCCTGCCTCATGACTCGGAGAGAGACATAGGGATAAGTTCCCCTCAGACCCATGAGTGTGAGGAATGGAGCGTCCCGAGAGCGAATGATGAAATCTCCAGTGGGGAACCATTCGAACATCCACTGCACCTTGTCTTCTTTCAAGCTTTCAAACAACTCTACCCATCTTCGAGCATCCCCCGACCTAGCAAACACGTCAGCCATATAGTTCATTCTATTGGGATGGTGAAAGGCTATATGATCATTCCACAGCCTCTGCGGAAGCTCTTGACGGTATCGACCCTTTTGGAGATGTTCTATAAGCCAGAGTTGGAGTAATAAGTTGCAACCCTCAAAATGATTGGCCCTTCGTTGACAATTTTCAAAAGCTCGGTAGATCTCCGCAACAATCATGGGCACTATGCTAAAATGTTTCCCTTCAATCCCCTCCATTAGTGTCTTGGCGACCATGGCTAGTCTGGTATGGATCCTAGCCTTCTTCATGGGAAACACTATCATTCCCAAGAAGCAAAACATGAAGACGAAAACTCTCTTGTGGATATGCCCCAATGATGTGAGGGTGAATTTATCTGGATAGGTGCGGTAGGACTTGCTATGACCGTACCTCTCATACAAGTAGTCGAAAGGAACATAGGAATCCTTCAAACAGGTCAAGTCTGAATTTTTCTTCAACCCCATCATTTTGAAGAAACCCTTACCCTTGCGGTTTTCTGGCATGAGTAAACTTGGAGTCTCCCAAGGAATATCGGCTAACCCACCTATTTTCTCGAGCAATGGTGTCATTTCAAGGTCCACAAATCGAAATACTGATCTATCACTGTTCCAAAATAAGGTCACAACCTCTATCATTTTGTTGTCCGACCGAATTTCAAAAAGAGAGGGTAAGTTTCCCAAATATTCGCGGACAAGAGTCCGGTCACTGGAATGAAGGTCCTCCCACCATCTTAGCAACCTTGGGTGAATATTGGTTACCATGCCGAATCTGCGGATTTCGTGCCTCATTTTCTGCAAAACAAAGCGTTAGTCCCTCACCCCCGCCGGACTCGACTATTAAAGTCAATAATTGGCATAAACAACATTTAGTCCTCAAAATAAATGCACAGAGTATGGTGTTGTCCATTTGGGTTCCAGGGGAACCTAGTGGACTTTAGATAAGGCTATCTTAAAGAGTCATTATGTGGACAGCATAAATGACTCGACTAGGTTTGACAGTGATGCATGAACATTTAAACAGAATAAGGTTTCTATGGGGTGCTAGACCGGTACCCTTGAGCGGACAACTCAAGAGGGAAAGACACGTAATTGTCGACTGCACCGCTGATCGACTAGTTTTACCGCAAATACGCCTTTGCCAAAATTTAGGGGGATAATAATATTGGAAGAGTCCAACCACTCATCAAGCGTTGCTATGGTATTTGTTTGGCACGAGTGGAATATGATGTCGAAGATGCAATTACAAAAATGAAACACATTGTCACGTATTTTCACATTCATAATAATTAAAATAATTGCCCAAAAATTACAATGGTATTGAAGGAAAGTAGTAAATAAAAGCAGTAAAGAAAAAGAAACAAAAAGCCAAGTTAGTTTTGAATAAAGACATTAAATAAAGTAGTAAAAGATAAAGAGAGCAATGAAGTCACATATAACTTGCAGTGGTAGAAGCCTAAAGAATCCTCAGCAGAGTCGCCATGCTGTTGACACCCCCTTTTTCTCTAGAGCGAGATCGAGTTTATGACATTCAGGAAGACAACTCTATTCCCGCTTGGGAATTAGGTTTTTGGGATTAAAGAGTCGCCACCTAAGGATTAAGTGCATTAGGACAATAAGAGTTTTGAATTTTAAAACTAGAGTTCGGGTAAGGGATAGACATTATCTCGAGGGGAAGGTGTTAGGCACCCCTCAAGATCCACTAGTGTGGTTCCAGGCCATGCTATGTTGTGACTTTAAATACAAACAACAAGTAGACAAACAAGAATTACAAATAGAAAGAGGGATTTTCACATAATGGTTGCAAGGGATTAAGGAAGTTAAAGAAACTGAATTTTGATAGAGGAAAGCAGTTTTAAAATCTTGAATAAAAGAGTAAAAAGAGAAAATTTTACGTAGTTACAGCAAGTTAAAATCAGTTTAAAACCTGAAGTTTGGCAAAAAATAAAATGGACAAATAAGGGAAGGGGTCCTAGGTTTATACATAATATGGATTACCCCAAACAACACCCCGTAACCGTTTATACATGGGGTGTTATCGTGTGGTCATCATATCCATATCTACCCTTTCCCACCCCGTTAAGATATTAAGCGCGAAATGGTATCGTTACCTATAACATGCTATTACCCGTACCTATCCTATCAGTCCCGGAGGCATTTGGGACTTCTAGTCCTATCAAGAGAAGGAATTTTTGGGCTTTTTTCAAGGAGTTTAGAAAGGTAAAAATTCTAATGCGTCAAACAAAATACATAGGACAGTTATGGGGTACACATAACAATTAAAATCTCAAATAAGCCTCCTCAGAATCGCAGAAATCATGTAGTTTAGCACGCCTTACATATACTGATTAGGTCCAAATTAAACTTAAACGTTAAGCGGACTGGTTCAACCCATATATTAAGACAAGAAATCTGCATTAGGTCAGCCTGGATGCAATTATTAAAGACTGATGCAGTTACAACTTTTACCCTAACGCTTGCCTAGGTGAAACTTATAGACATGATATCTACTGGTTTCAGAAAATAAGAAGTAAGCTGATTACATAAAGTTGCCACTTTTAACAGAATGATACGAGTTCTGCAGTTAGTTACTACTGATAGACTAATCTTAAATCTTAAAATGAGTGATTCAAATTTGGTTGATAGTTCCAATAGGCATGCTTTCTACCGTCGTTAATTTTAAACACTTTTTACAGGCGTAGCAGGAGTGCATAAATCCTACGAGCATGGTATCTAGTATGCAATTGATTATTATTTGACCTATAACTGTTTGCCTAATGATAGATGCAAAAATGCATAATCTTAAAGGCATGGTCTCTATATTCAGAATTCTTATGAGTAGGATATCTATATGATATACAGAGTTGTTATAAGCATGGTTTTTACATATGATAGTGCAGAATTCCTATGAGCATGATTTCTATATAGGAAAGTGCAGAATTCCTATGAGCATGATTTCTATATATGAAAGTGCAGAATTCCTATGAGCATGATTTCTATATATGAAAGTGTAGAAATTCAAAGAAAACTCCTATAGACAGGATATCTACCCTTCAACATACATAAATAACCCTCTCCTTTTCACTAAAACCCTATAAGTTATTACTCCCTCCGTTCAAATTTATGTGAACCTGTTTGACTGGGCACGAAGTTTAAGAAAAAAATGAAGACTTTTGGAATTTGTGGTCCTAAACAAGTCCAAATAGGGCTCAGAGTATTTGTGTGGTTATAAAAGCTTCTCATTAAGGGTAGAGTTGTAAATTTAAGCTAAATTATTACCAAATTTAGAAAGGATTCATTCTTTTTGGAACAGACCAAAAAGGAAATAGGTTCACATAAACTGTAACGGAGGGAGTACAAATTTATTACAGACCAAATGAATCGAACAGAAAATAAAATTACATCAGAGCTTTTAAGCTATATACAAGGAGCCTCATTCAGACCCAAAGTCTAACAATATGATATGAACCAACTGCCAGGATCAGATTCCAAAGCCTTTCTCTTATCTGGAGTGTGTCAAAGTTCCAAGGAGTTTCAAGAACTCCAGGCAATGCTTACACCCAGATATCATTACAGAACTGAATTAAAGTGCAGTGTGGAAGGGCTAGTCCTCCAATGTCCAAGTTCAGAGGGAACTCAAGGTCCCAAGGCAAGGCTCATTGGGGGGGGGGGCAAAACTTAGAATCTAGGAACATGTGTAAGTGCAATAGAGGGAATTAAGGGATGCCAAGGTAGGCTGGTGGTCATGCCTAGCTACATAAAATGCTGGCACACCCCTGACCAGCCTACTAGCCAAACATTGGAGAGTTAGGACCTATTGAAGGTCAAGCCATGGCATGGGCAGTAATTAGGATACCGTCAGGCCAAGGTTTTAACTCAGCACATAGAAGGGATTAGGGGTAGGGATTCATATGGGAACAGAAGCAAAGAAGGAAAAATACTTAGCATAAGTTAAAGAACATGAACAACAAACCACACAAAAGATTGAAACTACAGAATAAACATATAGGGATGAGTCAAAGGTTTAAATAAAAGACATACCAGTTTCAGAAAGAGACAAGCAAAAGAGAGCAGAAGTCTTGCGAAGAATCCACAGTATAAACAGCAAGAGAAAATACTTTGTGTGTGAGTCCGAGTTCAGAAAAGACTCGAGTGTTGGTTGTCTATGCGTCAATGAAAAAAGCAGGTATTTATAGGGTGAGAAACAGGCAGAAAATAAGGTAAAGGCTGTAATTCAGACATAATTAAGGAATATGTGTTCATCAAAAAATGAAATTAGTATCAAAGACTTCCTTTAATTAAAGAATTAAATCAAACGGTAGCATGCAAATGTTAAATAAGGAAAGAAATCAAATAGGGGCTGAATATGTAAAATAAGGAAAATATTTTCAACACAGTATGGGTACACACTAGGTAATAGAGGTTAGGTTCATTAAACCTTAATTAAGGAAAGGTCTGTAAGAATCCCATACTAGTGTAATTAAGGTAATGGGATCAAATCAACTTAAGTAGAAAGGTAGGGTCGAAAGTTCAACGGAGAGTATTTCAACAAGTCCAAGAAACAAGGGAAATCAATACAATAAGGGAAGAATCAATTACAAGAGTGCAATCAGAATTATACAAAGAGATTTGAAATTAGTCCACAGTCAAAGGTTATTTGGAGATGGAAATTTAACCTATAAAGAGTGTATAAACATTAAGCATGCGAGGATGGATTTAAGACAAAGAAGAGTGTCATGCAATAAAAAATCAGTGAGTAGAGGACTATAGGAACATGGTAGTCATCTCAGAGAAGAGGGAATATCAGATATCATGCAAAAGGTCAAGTAAAAAGGTATTATAGAGTTTAGTAAGAGGTTAGAATCGTATGAAGAAACAAAGTTGACACAAAGCTTTTGAAACTCAGTCGAGCAGTAGAGGAAACAACTTCAGGAACTCAAATAGGTCCAAAGAGACTAGGGTTTCGAAATCAAACACGTTTAGAGATAAGAAACAAACAAATCACGTAACAAGTAGCCTAAAAAACTCGAATGAAACCCAAATTCTAGGGTTTTTATCATTAATCGAATATAGAGATGAAAACAAGTAAGTCAGGCAAAAATATTAGCAGAATAAGTTCAGAAATCTCAACGGAACTGAGTCCTTTAACACGTACTTCTCGGTAGAAGAAACTCATGAAAAACATAATAATAGAACAATCGTGCAAAATACAATAGAAGAACTCATAAGGACAAGGTAGAAGAAACAAAGTAGAAGAAACACATAAGGATCCCAGTAGAAGAAACACAGTATAAAAAACATACAAGAATCACAGTAGACCATGTTAAAAATCAAAGAAACCCTAAATCAGAGAAGGTGAAAGGTTTAAAAACAAGATTTTGAAAGAACCTTTAGAGAAAACGTCTAAGACCTTAGGATAAACACAGATCTAGGACAGATCTAGATAAATCAGAAGAACCTCAAAAGGTTAGGGTTTCAGAAGAAACCTAGAAGTGAGAAAGGCCTGAAAATTTGTGGATCTAAGCCGGAGAAGTTAGACTCAGGCTCGAACGACATGATACGCCGGAGTAAAGCCGGAGACGACCATGGAACCCTGAATCGAAGGAAACCTGTGTAGAGATCTTCAAGGTCAGGCCTTGAACCTTCAGAAAACCGGTGTATAAGAGCACCAGGGGTGGGTGTAAGATCGCTATAGCTTTGGTGGCCATAGATTCCAGTGGATCTCCGGTCTGAGACAGCAAAAGGCGGCTAGGGTTTGAGAACCCTCGAGAGAGTTTGAGAGAGGTGGGTTTCAGAGGCAGCGGTTGGTGAGAAATGAGGTAGGATAAAGGGGTCGTTTGAACTAAAAAAGGAAGGGGGTGAAGGTTAGAAAGCTGAGGTCAATATGTTGTGGAGCCAGTAGCAATATTGGACAGGCAGGTTAGAAAGCTGAGGTCAATCAACATTGTATCAGTGAAGGTTCAATAGCGGGACCAGCCAGTCGAGGAGGCGACCTGGGAGACCGAACAAGATATGCACAGCTGTTACCCTCACCTTTTCACTACTTCAGGTATGACACTATGCTCGTTCGAGGACAAACGAATGTTTAAGTATAGGAGGATGTGACAAATCTTAACAATTAACGCCCTGATCCCCTATTAACTGCCTTCCCCAAGTTCAATTATGCTATTTTGAATTGTCGGGACATTCGATTTTGAATTTCGGAAAGGTTTGGGACACTTAGTCCCTAAATGAGAGCTTAAGTCATAGAAAATTTTACCATAGTTGGAACAATGTGAAGACGGTCTCAGAATGGAAGTCCGATGGTTTCGTTAGCTCCGTTAGGTGATTTCGGGCTTAGACGCGTGAACGGCTTATGTTTTGGAAGTCCGTAGCTAATTTAGGCTTGAAATGCCGAAAGTTGAAATTTTGAAGTTTTCGATCCGATAGTGAGATTTTGATCTGAGGGTTGAAATGGAATTTTGAGAGTTAGAGTAGTTCTGTTATATCATTTGGGATGCGTGTGCAAAATTTCAGGTCATTCGGACGAGGTTTGATAGACTTTTTGATCAAAGATGAAATTTGTAAGATTTTTGAAAACTTAGGCTTGAATTTGATGTCTTTGGGTAATTTGATGTTGTTTGAGGTGTTTTGAAGATTGGAACAAGTTTGAATAAGATTTTAGGTTATTTTGGTGCTTTTGGTTGAGGTCCCGAGGGCCTCGGGTGTATTTCAGATGGGCTACGGGTCATTTTTCTCTATGTTTGAACTGCTGTTCTGCTATCTGGTATTTCCTTCTATGCGATCGCATTGATTTGCCCGCGATCGCATAGCACAATTTGGAAGGCGGTATTTTCCTTCTATGCGATCGCATTGATTTGCTCGCGATCGCATAGTACAAATTTGAACATCAATATTTCCTTATATGCGACCGCATTGATTTTCCTGCGATCGCATAGCACAAATTTGAACATCAATATTTTCCTTCGATGCGATCGCATTGATTTTCCTGCTATCGCATAGCACAAATTTGAACAGCAATATTTCCTTCTATGCGATCACATTGATTTCCCAGCGATCGCATAGCACAAATTTGAACATCAATATTTTCCTTATATGCGATTGCATTGATTTGCCTGCGATCGCATAGCACAAATTTTAACAGAAATATTTCCTTCTATGCGATCGCATCATTTCTCCCATGATCGCAATGAAGAAATACCTGGACAGAATATTAAGTTCTGAAAATGGGACTTTGTCCCATTTTCTATTTTTGACGATTTGGAGCTCGGGTGAGATAATTTTTGGAGTGATTTTCTGAGAGATCAATGGGGTGTCACACCTCCTTTTTACACGGAGCTACCACATCCCGGGAAGGGATATAGTAAAAGGAAGGAGGTTTTCCAATTTAAGGACAGTCGGAACGGGATTTATTTATTTAGTTTCAGAGTTGCCACTTGGGAATTAATGGTGTCCCAAGTCACCGGTTGAATCCCGAGCCGAGGAAAGTTTGACTCTGTTAACAGTCCGCGAACCAGAATTCTGGATAAGGAATTCTGTTAATCCGGAAGAAGGTGTTAGGCACTCCCGAATTCCGTGGTTCTAGCACGGTCGCTCAACTGTTGTATTTGTTTTTATTTGATTTCCATATTTGTTCCATTTTTATGTGCATTAATATCTCGCTTTATTATTTAATTTTACAAGAATTATAACGTTGTGAAAATATATTTTTGACCACGCCGTATGGTACGCCCGTGGCTTTTAACACATTTCGACTTCGTTGAGATTTGGATTTGGGTCACATAAATGTGCACCCGTATTTGAGAAAGTAATATTATTATTATTCGCGCCTAAAGCATCTACGCATTTATTAACTTTGGGAAAGACCGTGAAATTTACTAAACGGTCCTTCCAATTCTAATATTTTATGAGCAATTATGGAGGGTCCCGCAATTGTGCATTAATTCATTGGGCGAGGCTCATCTCGATTTTATTTAAAGGCCAATTCTAAAGTGAACTATATTCTCTATTTTTATTAGTCTCTAAAAAATCCTAATTAATTAATGCATCTATGTATCCTACTACGATGCTCAAATAATGTTTAAACAAACTAACTTTATTGGGGCTTTCAGCATGTGGGCCGTATCATTGGCCCTATATTGTTTAGCTCTACCTATGCCAAAAGGCATTGCCACTATATGGATTGTATTTAAACAAGAAGACGAGCCTTAAAATTGTTCACAATGGACTGTTATGGGCTCAAAATTGTTCAGCACTAACCATGCCTTGAATACTTACTTAATTTGTTCAAATTACTCAACATGCATTTAACTATTGATAACAAGGAAGCAACTTCATTTATTTATTCAAATTGGTGAAACAGCTGCTTATTCTCATTTTAGTTCAAAATTTGGACAACTTTACTTATTTTTTACTGTCAATGACTTAATGGATATCACTAAGTGTAAGCAAACTGAGAATATGATTGAGTTTAATCGTAAAAGTGATTATATGACCATTAAAGTGAGCAAATAACAGCCTACTTCATTGCATACTTGTCCCAAGCTTATTTTACAACTTATTCTGATTTCTATGCTACTGCCAAATAATAAATGTCAAATACTAAATTTACAACTATACTAAAACTAATGCCAATAAATAGAAACTTAGGCAGTCTGCAATAGTTCACCAAGCTATGAAAATAGAAATCTAACAACGTTGAAATTATGCTAACAATTGCATTCAACTAGCTAATTAGCTACTGGTGTGTAACAGACCCCATTATACAATTTAGAATTTATCTAATTAACAAACAATACAAAGTTTCAAAAGCATATAATCGTTTTTAGATGAAACTAAAACAGAAACAAAATAGCTTCGGCAAAACAGCTCAAACAGCATTTACTTCATTTCCACAAGCCTGAGATCTACAAAATGTGTACCTGGAATTTGTAATGAAAAATCAATAAGAATCTACTTCAATTGATGGAAAATAGGATCAGCAATGGCAATCTAATCAGCAAATGATGCATAGCTTTGATATCAACAGGATTAAACCCAGCAGAAGCAGATAAAACCAGTAGAAACAATAAACTTCAGAGAACTTATATCTTGATGAACAAATAGATCAAACAATCTTCAAATGAACCTCGGAATTCAATGTAACAATAGAATTTCAACTGTTTTTGGTATTTTTTGGAGTTTTTTAACAGGAATTTGTGAGAATTAGATCGAGGAAAACAGAGACTACTTTATTATATTTCAGATTTTTCAAAATTCTTCCAAACTTCCAAACTTCAAAACTTCAAAACTTCAAAACTTTTCCCCAAAACCTTGTACAATGCTTTTAGAATTTTCAGGGTTCCCCCAAAAGCTCCCTAATAAAGGCAAATACATGCCTATTTATAGACTTAAATGGGAGGGAACTTCAGATTTTAATTATTTGCTCATTATTCCTCTAATTTCTAACTTGTTGCACAAGTAAGTGCAATTGTTTATTTAAAATGTACACTACAGCCCTTTCTAGAATGTTCTTGCTAATTCTACCATATTCCTACCCCTTTGTAATACTCATTATTCCCTCACTTCAATTTAAAAATTACTTAATTGCCTTTTTTACTACCCATATTATCCTTGTCTCCTTAGTCTTATTACTATTACCCCATTTTCTATACCCAGAATGCCCCTACTTCTTATGGTTTATTACTAAGGGCCCTTTTTAAGATTCCCAAAATACCCCTGCATTTTAAATGTTTTACTAAGTAACCGAGCACTTTTCCCATCCTTTCATCCCATGAATTATTTATTTGAATTTTATCATAAACTAACTGATTATTCAGAATTTAATCAAATTTAACTATTGAATTTATTAATAACTAAGGGACTAACAGCTATAACCAATTCGAATAACTAATCTCAAAATATACTAACAAACATTCGAACTAATTAGTGCTGATTAATCTCAAACTAATTAAATCTAACAATTAATAGAATCGACTAATTTCAGAAAAGTGAAACAAACAAATAAAATCATTCTAAAAATCAAATTAATATCTAATTACTTATAAAATCAGTAGGTTTTAACAAAAACAGAATTTTAAAAGTCAAGAAATGGAAAACAAGCAAAAACTCATACAAAAACTACATGCACGAAATAGAAAACCAAGGAACAGAGGTAATATATAAAAAAAGAAAAAGAAACTTAGCTTTGGAATTTTTAAACGGACAGTCTCTTTTTTTTTTGAGTTTTCTTTTAGTCGTGAAAGATTTCCAGAGTTCTTCAGAGGTCTTGGCATCAATTTCTTGAATTTCTTGGTCACCGGCGAACCTTAGATCTTATTTCGAGCCGTTTCAGTGACTTTTAGGGCTCGAAACTTGTTACAATAGTGATGAGGGTGGTAAAGGGGTGGTTTGGTATGATTTTGGACTTGATTGGTCGAAGTGGTATTCGCCGGAGTAGGGTTCCGACGACACTTGAATGAATATTCGAAGGAAACTAAGGGGATTCGAGGGAAACAGGGTAGAGGGGTGGGATTAATGGTTAACGGGGGTTCTGGGGTGTATTTTTGGGAAGGATTGGCATAAGTCTTGTCTCCCGCCGGTAGGGTTCCGGCGGGGTAGGTGAGAGGAAAAAGGGGCGGCTAGGGTTTGTGTAGAGACGGGTGGAAGGTGAAATGATTAATGGTGTAAGTATACAC
>MDKF011002387.1:0-22181 GCA_026770625.1 Nicotiana glauca
GGTCTTGGGCCTAGGTTCTGGTGTGAATTCTTTTGGGCTGGGGTTAATTAAAGAGAAGCCCAATTTGTTTTTTTTAACAAAATAAGACCTTTTTCATTATTTTTATTTTATTTCTTTTATTTATCTATGTATTTTATTTTGTATTTTGATTTTTCTGATTTTATAGAAATGCAAGGATTAAAATAAAGTCCTAATATATTTTAAAGTTAAACTAAATTAACTCTTAAAATTGTTTAATATCTATTTTGTGAAGAATTCACAATTAACAATTAAAAATACAAAAAAGTGGACTATTTTGTTATTTTCTTTGTATTTTGCTATAAAACAAATTAACCCTAAATTAATCCTAAAAATGTGGAATTAGATCATAAATGCAAATTTTTATTTTTATATTTTTCGTACGAATTAAGATGCACAGATAAAATATAACAATTACCAAAAAATAACACAAAATTCACAAAATATTGTAAAAATAAAGAAAAAAATTATTTTGTTTGAAATTTTTGGGAATAATTCATATATAGGGCAAAAATCACGTGCTCAAAAGATGAACCCCAAAACGACATTAGATAACAGGAAATAAAATGTCACTAACGGTCATTGGCCTTATTACATCCATAAAGGAAAAGGTAAAATCCTATCTATTTGGTCCCAGAAGGTCCTTCCCCAAACTTGGCATCTTTGGCTCCCTCGAACAGTTGTACCAGCTCGCGTAGTCCTAGCAGCAAGTAGGTTCTGGCTAGGTCCCCATCCTCAGCATTCTGGCAATCCTCGACCCTTCTGATGAATTTCCTTTCCAGCTCTACTAAACCTCGCTCTAAGTACCCCAGTCGTTTGTTGGCACTGACAGCCATGTCTTTCCATTCTTCAATCGGCTTTTGGTTCGCTTCTTGAATTTCACGGTGCTCATTTTTGCATTCCCGAATCCTCTTGCGCAATTGGTTGTACTTGACATATGCTTCAGCTTTTTCATCGATAATCATGTGACCTCGAGCAAACCTGGGTTGACCCAGACCATTATGATTGTCTTCTAACCGACTGGGATAGTATGGAGTATAACCAGTGTGGTACCTGCCTGGCTCAATAGTGTCCGTTCCCATGACGATTTTGCAGTGCCACATATGCTGAGCTTGGAACTTGTAAGGGCTATCATCATTTTGAAACTCGACCCGGAAATGACTCATCTTTTCAACCCTTGGTATAACCTGTTTCCTACCAGCCTGCCTCAAAACCCGGAGAGGGACATAAGGGTGAGTTCCCCTCAAACCAATAAGTATTAGAAACGGTGCATCCCGAGATCAGGCAATGAACTCTTCAGTAGGGAACCATTCTAACATCCATTGTACTCGGACTTCTTTTAGGTTTTCAAACAGTTCTACCCATCTTTTGGCATCTTCCGGCTGAGCAAAACATGTTGGCCATGTAGTTTATCCTCCTTGGCTTATGGAAGGCTATATGCTCATCCCAGTCCCTCTCTTGTCGGTACTCACCCTTTTAGAGGTTCTCCATGAGCCATATTTTGAGTAACAAGTTGCAAACCTCGAAGTGTTTGGCTCCATGTTGACATTTCTCCGAGGCTCGATATATTTCTGCGATGATCATGGGCACTATGCTAAATGATTGCCCAACAATTCCCTCCATTAAGGTTTTGGTGATCATGGCTAGTGGGGTGTGGATCCTTGCTTTCTTCATAGGAAATACTATCATCCCCAAGAAGGAGAACATAAAGACAAAGATACTTCGATGGATATGCCCCAATGATGTAAGGGCGAATTCATTCGGATAAGTATGGTAAGATTTGTTGTGACCGTGCCTCTTGTACAAATCAAAGGGAATGTACAACTCCTTCAAGCAGGTTAAGTCTGGATTCTTCTTTAGACCCATCATCTTGAGAAAACCTCTACCCTTGCGATTTTCTCGCATTAACAGACCCATAGTTTCCCACGGTATACCAGCCAGTCCTCTTATTTCCTCTAGCAGGGTTGTCATCTCAATGTCTCTGAAGCGAAACACAGACCTATCACAATCCCATAATAGAGTGGCAGCTTCTATGATTTTGTTGTTGGGTTGAATTTCCAGGAGAGAAGGAAGATTCCCTAGATATTTTCTGACAAGAGCCTGAACACTGGAGTGAAGATCCTCCCACCAGCTTAGGAATTTGGGGTGGATGTTGTGACCATGCCGAATCTGGGGACCTCGTGCCTCATATTTCTGCAAGACAAAAGTGTTAGGACTTTTTCCCCCACCAGAATCGACTATAAAATACCAATAATTGTCATAACAAGTATTTAGTTCTCCAAATAAATGCACAAAGCGTGGTAGTGTCCGTTTGGGTTTGGGGAAAATCCGGTGGACTTTGGACAAGGCTATCTTAAAGATTCATTATGCAAACAACATAGCTGACTCGGCTAGGTTTGACAGTGATGCATGCATCGTTACACAGAGTAAGGTTTCTATGGAGTATTAGACTGGTACCCTTGAGTGGACAACTCAAGAGGAAAAGGCACGGAACCGTCGACTACACCGTTGATCGATTAGTTTTACCGCAAATATGCCTTTGCCAAATTTAGGGGTGATAATATCGAAAGTGCAAAACCACTCATTATAAGCGTTGTTATGGTACTTTGTTTGGCATGAGTGGAATATGATGTTGAATATGCAGTTACAATAATTAAACAAGTTGCCACGTATTTTCACGTTTATAAAGTAATAATTACAACAGTTTACAACAACATTAAAGGAAAGCGATAAAGGAAAGCATTAAGAGAAGTAAAGGAAAGAAACAAAGAGCCACGTCAGTTTCGTAGTAGAAGAATGAATAATACTTAAAGATATTTAAAAAAATAAAGACATAAAAAAAAGAATAAAGTCACAAATCGCATGAAATGTTAAAAGCCTTAAAGAATCCCTAGTAGATTCGCCACGCTGTTGATACCCCTATTTTTCTCGCGAAATCGGGTTTATGACATTTGGGTGGACAACTCATTTCCTTTTTGGGAATTAGGTTTGAATTGAAGAGTCGCCACCTAATGATTAAGTGCATTAGGACACCGAGAAGAACTTTGATTTAGCAAAACCAGAGATTGGGTAAGGGCTTGAAATTATCCCGAGGGGATGGTGTTAGTCACCCCTCGGGATCCACTAATGTGGTTCCTGGCCGTACTATAATTGTAACTTTACGTGCAAATAACAAATGGACAAATAAGAGTTACAAATATGAGCGGGTTTTCACATAATTGTTTTGAATGATTAAGGTTAAACGAAGTTGAAGAAGTTGAAATTTGAGGGAAGAAGCAGTTTTAAAGATTTTGAATAAACGAGGGCAAAATACATAAGTTAACACCTGAACTATGGACCAAATCCCTGTTACGCACATTCTGACGACGAAAATAATCTTATACACTTAATCTTTCAAAAGTGTATCTAATACACATTACTTTTACTAGATGGCATGCGTGTGTTTAATTAAAAAAGTAAGCGCGTAAAACCTCTGAATTTTTGTTCATATCCTTAATGAAATGCCATGTGTCATTTTTTTCCTTTTTCTTATATCTTTTCTTAATCTGATAAAATGAAACCAAAAAAGGGAGAAACACTTTTTTGTGCCTTGCCATCCCCGCCTAGACCCCTATCCCTCCCCCATTATTTTTTATTTCTTCCCCAAATCACCTTCCAGCAAATGCAAATCGCAGTAAGTAAATTAAAGCAAATTTGAAGATGGTTTTGCGATTGAAGTTATAATCCCGCTTGATATTAGGCTTCTTCTCTTTTATTCCCATATATAAAAGGAATCATAACAAATATAGAAAGTATTCTCCTGTTCAATTGCTGCTGGATTTCTTTTGTTTTCAAACAAAGGTTTCTTTTTTAAAGGGTGAGAAGGGGCACTGTGGTGTTTGTGGTTTTGTTTTGAGTTAGTGCTGATGGTAGTAGCTACGGTGTTGGTGGAAGTTATGGAGGTGACAACCTTGATAAGGTGGCGATAATGGAGGAAGGAAAAAGACTAACTCCATGAATCTGAACTCCATGATTTAGCTGTATTTGTTCTTAGAATCTACCGTGCATCTCAAGAATTCTGATTCTTTTCATTTTCTTGAGCTTTTCTTTTTTAAATCTCAAAATTTTAGCAAAAAAGAATACACCAGAAGCTAGGAGTCGGCGACTAGTATATAAAAATAAAAGGGCAATTGACTTGGGCTTTTCATTTTTGGTGGATTTTTCTTGTGGTCGGCGATAGGGGATACTTTGTCGGAGAAGAGAAAGGGATGAGGGGGAAGATGGTTAAGGGGTGTGGTTGTAAATTTTAAGGGTTTAATTCTTTTTAAAATAACAATGACACGTGTTGTGATTTTATTAGTGCATGAATTACACATGCTTTACAAAAATGGTCAAGAAAAAAGTAGTGTGTATTAGATACACTTTTGAAAGATTGAGTGCGTAAGATTATTTTCATCGTCAGAAAGTGTGTAACAGGGATTTGGTTCATAGTTCAGGTGTTAACTTATGTATTTTGCCAATAAACGAGTAAAGGAGGAAATTTTCACATAGTTGTTACAAATTAAAATTAATTAAAAATTGGAGAGAAAAGCGGTTGAAATTCTGAAATAAAGTAAGCAAATAAGGGAAGGGATCCTAGGTTTATACATAATATGGATCACCTGACACAACACCCGGTAACCATTTATTCACGTAGTGTTATCACGTGCTCATCATATTCATATCTACCCTTTCCCACCCCGTTAAGGTATTAAACGCGGAATGGTCTCATTTTATTTATTGCATGCTATTATCCATCCCAAATCCTATCAGCCCCGGAGGCATTTGGGACAACTAGTCCTAAAGGGAGGGGAGATTTGGCTTTTGTGGTTTAAAAGGATAAAATTCTAAGGCGACAATCAAAACATGTAGAGCAGATATGGGGAAACACATAACAATTAAAGGCTCAAACAGGCCTCCTCAACATAAAGAAAGATTGTCTAGTATATCTTGCACATACAGGTTATGGTCTTAATTAAACTTAAAGGAAATGTAAGGCAGACTCATTTATTACATATTTCAGATAAGAAAACTGAATCAGACTTGCCTGCTGGTTGAAATTTAACGAAGTCTGATTCAATTAACTAATTCACCTTATGGTTTGCCTAGGTGAAACCTATAGGCATAATATCTAATAATACAAGGGAGAAATATACTGATTTTAGAGAAGAAGACTTCTTAATTAGAGGAACATGAGTTCTGCAGATATTTAAGCAACGTTACTATTGATTTTTGGACTTATAAGCAAGTTGTTGATTCATATTTGGTTGATTACTCTTATAGGCATGCTTTCTAGGCGTTTGTTAATCTTAAAACACTGTTATTAACATGCAGAAATCCTATAGGCAGGTCATCTATATGTAGTTAGTTATTAAAACCTATGAACACGTTTGCCTAGTGATATATGCGTATGCAGAATTCAGGAAATCCTATAGACATATTATCTACGTGATATGCAGAAATGCAGAAACCTATAGACATGGTTTCTATATGAAATGCAGAAGCCATAGACATGGTTTCTATATATATGAAATGCAGAAGTGCAGAAACCAATGGACATGATCTCTATATATGCAATGCAGAATCCTATAGACAGGATTTCTAAATAATGCAGAACCTATAAGCAGGATTCTATGTAAAAATGCAGAAGTGAAAACAGCACATGATTGTAGAAGTATAATAAATACCTATGAACATAATATCTTCCCCTTTGCATGCATGATTTGCCCTACCCTTTTCACTAAAACTCCATAAGTTATTACAAATTATTACAGCCCAGAATGAATAGGAAGGGAAAAAAGAGTAAAATTACATCAGAAAAACTAAAAATCCCAACCAAGGAGAACCTGATTCAGACTTATGTCTGAAGCATGAAGTAAATCAACCCCAAAGATCAGATTTCCAAAGCCTTTCTCTTATTTGGGATGTATCAGAGTTCCCTGAGAGTCTCAAGTGGACTCCGGGCAGTGCTTACACCTAAATACATTGCAAAATTGAATTATAGTGCAGTATGGAAGGGCCAGCCCTCAAATGTCCAAGTTCAGAGGGAACTCAAGGTCCCAAAGCAAGGCTCATAGGAGGGGGGCATAACTTAAAAGCTTGGAAAGAGTGTAAGTGCAATATAGGGGATTCTGGGGAAAGCCAAGACAGGCTGGTGGTCATACCCAGCAATTGGAAGTGCTGGCACACCCCAACCAGCTTGTTAGTCATATCGTTTGGGTGTTAGGATCCCTTAAAGGATCAAGTCTAGACATGAGAAAAAATTGGGATATTGCCATGTTCTGAACTTTAACTCAAACACATAGAAGGGAATAGGGTCCAGGGATTCACAGCAGAAACAGATGCAAAGAGAACATCATACATATTTACCACTGAGTATAGATAGAAAAGTAGACATGATTGTAGAAGCTGTAACATAAACACATTGGGATGAGGCTGAAAACTAAATTAGAACAAACCAGTTTCAGGGAAACAAGAAAAGAAAGCAGGAGTCTTGTAAAGCCAAATTGCAAGCAAATAGTCAGAAGATTTTAGAAGAGAGCTACGAGATTATGTGTGTAAAAGTGTCGAATTCAAGGTGTGTGAAAGTATTGAATTGAAAGTTATTTATCGTGTTGACTGTTGTTCATTTGTTAAAGAAGTCCATATATTTACAGTGTAGAAAGAAAGCAGAAATAGGCAATAAAATAGTTTGGAAATCAATTTCACAAGGCTTCCCTTTAATTAAGGGATTCTGATTTCAAACGGGTAAAAATAATTAAGGAAAGAGTCCAATCAAACACCTTTTCAAAGCAGTACAAGAGGGGCAAATACATTGAGGTATATTTAAGGAAGAGTCTTGACAGCACATGGTTTGTGCAAATAAGGAAAGGAAGTCAATCAATAGCCAGTAAAATCAGAAATTGAAGATTTCGTGAGAATGAACCAGGTCAGGAAGATGGGAAAGATCTTGACTTAAGGAAAATCAGTACTAATCAATTAAACCTAAAAAAAGACTCAGAATCATAAGTTGGAAAACCTTTTCGAAAGAAAGAATTTATTACACATATAAAAACATACAGCCATGCTCAAGCACGAAGAACTGTCATACCAATCAATAGAAGAGTCTAGCATGGAAAAGGTTCAGAGTCATAAACAAAGAAGTCCAAGCTCAATTAATAGACTCAGAATGAGTCTGAGAGAGTCAAGGGTTCCCAAAATAGAACCCTAGTCCAAACACAATATCAAAACTCGCCAAAACCCCCAAATCCTAAGGTTTTCAACTCGAATCAGATACAGAGACGAGGAGACAAATAATTGAAATAGGCTCAGAGGTCTCTTTCATAGACTTATAAGAAAACAACAGATACAATAGAAAGTTTGAAACAACAAAGTGAAGAAACTGTTTTGGAGCATAGTTAGGGTAGAAAGAAAATGTTTAAGAAAAACCTGGGACTTAAACAAGTTCAGAAGAGAGAAGAGGCAGTATAACACTTAAGAAAACAGTAGACGAAACATGTTTAAAGAGAACTCAAACAAGGTCCAGTAAAAAAGGCAAACAAAGAACTTAAGAACTCAGTAGGAGATACATGCAGTAGGAGAACACAAAATACCAGAAAAGTATATCAACAAGACATATAGGAAAACACAGTAGGACGAAGATGTAAGCATGATGTAGAAACACAGTAGATAGATAAGGCACAGAAGAACATATATAGTAAGAAAAACACAAGAAAGCAGTAGAAGCACATGCGTGACAAAGATACACAAAGAAAAAGGAAAAGAAAAGTCGGGGAAACATTTTAAACTTTTCAGAAACCCTAAATTGAAGAGTAGTAATTTTAAAAGAAAAAGGTTGGGAAAACGTTTTCAAAACTCAAGTAGAGCACGGATATAGACTAGATTTAAGAAAACAAATAGAGAAACCTCAAATAGCTAGGGCTTCAGAGGAACCCTAAAACGAGAAAGTCTTGGAAAAGGTCCGATCTTGAGTCGGATAAGTCAAAACCAGGCTCAAAATACTTTGCATACGCCGGAGCTAAGCCGGAGAAGCCATAGAACCTTGAATCGGAGGATATTTGAACGGAAACCATCGAGGTCAGACCTCGAAACTTCGAACACCAAGCGTTCAAGAGTAGAGGAAGGTGAGTATAGGCCATCCATGGTCTGAAAGGCCATGGATTCCGGTGAGTTGGAGGTTGAAAATGGTAAAAGACGATTAAGGTTTCAAGAACATTCGAGAGAGTTTAAGAGACGAAGGGTATTCAGAGGCGGCGTCTCTAAGTGAAATGAGTTAGGTTAGGGGTGTGGGTGAATTAAAATGGTAAGAAATGATTGTGGTCATTGATCAAAATGATTAACGGCTTGGATAAAAGGGAATGTCCGGGCGGGTTAGATTAGTTGAGTCAGGGGCGGATTAAATTGAAATTGGGCTGGTCCATTTGGGTTTGAAATTGGGTCAATTAGATGGGGTCAAATTTGGTTATAATTAGAATAAAAATGGGTCAGATTTTAAATAGCCAGTTTTCCCTTTCTATTTTATAAAAATAGTAAAAATAACTTTGAAAGAAAATTAAAAGTGCTTGATCATTTAATAAGATATAAATATTAATTTAAAAATATTAGAACTAATTTCCTAATTATAAAATGCTATTACAACTTAAAGTAGGCTAAAATTTCAATTATATGCAATTTAGATTTTAAAATACTAAATAATTTGTAAAAACGTATAAAAATTACCTTAGCTATGTTTTGGCATAAGTATGAGAATAAAATAAGTTATTCGCCAAAGATGATAATTTTGGGAATAATTATAAGTTTTTATACCGATAAAATGGACAATAAATTGATTTAAAAAATCTTAAAATTTTGAAAAAATACTAAAATATTTGGGCATACTTATATATGCATATATATGCTATTTTGAAAGCATTTTGCATAAAAAAAATATACATAGAAAAATTGGGTATCAACATGTAACACATGTGAGAACTCCTTATAATCCTAGCATACACTTGAAAAAGAATAAGGAATCTAGTATTTCTCAATCTGAGTATTGTAAGATAATTGGTAGTATAATGTTTCTCATAAATTATATACGACATGTTATTGCTTATGCTATTAGTAGATTGAGTAGATATACTCACAACCTTAGTAGTGAATACTGGAATTCTCTTCATCGTTTGCTAAGGTATTTAAGAGGCACTATGGATTGGTGTTTGTATTGTAATAAATTTCCTGCTATTTTAGAAGGATTTTGTGATGCAAACTGGGTTATTGACAATGATGAAGTTAGTTCCACTAGTGTCTATGTGCATACTTTAGGTGCATGTCCCATTTCTTGGAAGCCTTCAAAACAAACTTGTATAGCATGATCTACTATGGAGTCTGAATTCATTGCTCTTGAGTTGAAAGGACAAGACGCCGAGTGGTTGAAAAACTTATTGGCAGGAGTGCCTTTATGGGGAATACAAGCTTCACTAGTTTCTCTACATTGTGACTAACATGTGGCAAATGAAATTGCCAAAAATAGTGGGTACAATGAAAAAAGAAGACATATCTATATTAGGCATGGTGCAGTAAAACAGTTGTTTAAATATGGTGTTATTTCCTTGGAATATTTAAGATACGAAAGAAATTTGACGGATCTTTTAACCAAGAGTTTGGAAAGAAGAGTTATCGTTGAAACATCGAAGGGGATGGGGCTAAAGCCCATATATTGAGCAAGTATGGTAGATACCCGTTTGTGGTCAAACGAAGCCATATGAGATCTCAATATGTTCTACATTTCGTATCCCTATGGTGTGTGGTAGTGCTTTATAAGGTTGAGCTTATTTTGCTCTTAATGATTCCATAGCCTTAAGGTGGTCTATATGTAGATAGACTTGATGGAATCACCTATGTGAGTATAAAAGTGCGGTCACCTTTTACAAAAGACTTAGGATGTCTTTCTAGAGCACTCATGAGACTCAAGGTATGTGCATGACCATAAAAGCCTTTGTTAGTATCGCGGAGTTTATATAAAATTAAGGATATAGTATGTGTTGTGGGGGTCTCAACTAATGTCCATTCAACTCAAGAGTACTTCACTTTGTGGATGTCAGTTGTTGCCTCATTTCACTACGTGTCAATTCAAATCGAAAGATACTGACACTTTAGTACATGGTCCCTCTTTAGCCCAGAATTGCTCTATTTTTGTCTTTGGATTATTGGGGGATTGTTGGCATTATTTATAATGCAAAGTCAAAGATTTCTTTGTAGTCCCTTTTCTTTCTTTGCTTCTTTTTCTTTTGTGAAAGACAAAGTGTCCCTCATTGGTGGTGAAAAGTCTTTTCCTTCTCTTTATATTGAATTGATGTTTGTTGGGCTTGTAAAGATCTAGTAAAAGGAAGCGGTCTCACGCACATGAGAAATTGGTCCAGAAGGCAAAATAGATCGATTTTCCTCTCACTGCGCGCGAGATATACGTGAGGCCTATTCCAAATCTGGTTTTGCTAAAATTATTTCTTCATTTTTTGAGCTTACCAAAATATGTCCAAATTCATTCTCTTTGAATTGAATTTTGTAAAGTTCCATTTATTCTATAACAGCTGTGGTTAATTTTATAACAGCACCATTTTAATTTCTGTAACAGCTACAGATTAATTCCTTCATCTGTAACTGTCCAACAACTTTGCCTATAAAAAGGCAGTTTTCTTTGTGAATTATCTAACACTCAAAACACACATTCATCTTCTCTTCCTTCTGGGCACTTATTTAGTGAAAATTGTAAACTTCCAGCCACAAGTGCATGTGTTTGGAGGTGTTGGGGTTTTAAGCATTAATGAGTCTTAAAAGAGGGTGAATGGAAAATGGAGGGATATGAAATTTTAAGTTTCCCTCCCTTGATAAAGGAACATTATCCCCTATTGGAAGATGAAGAAGTTTTTAATGGATATATAAGCAATTGTTCTTCTTCTAGATCTTAAAGAGATGAGAAGAAGGCAATCCTCGCGTTATCGTCGTCGTCGTCACTCGCTCGGCTCGGCTTCGGATTTGGATTTGGATTTGGATTTGGTCAAATGATCGATTGATTGATTAATGTTTTGGACCAAATTTATTTGTTAATAGTAAATATTAACAAAAATATTATTAAATATCCGTTTTAATAATAAAATATTAATATTAAATCTAAGAATATTAATATTAAAATCCAACCATTTCCATTTTTTCGTTTTCTGTTTTGGTAACAGAAAATTAACTACCCTCTTCAATTTTTCCTCTTAATTATTGAGTAAATAGTCATTTATATTATGCCATTTATAATGTGGCCGTTTTGCATAAACAACCATTTTAAAGAGTTGTACTTCTTCAGATTTCAGCCCAATATTGGCTATAAATACAAGTCCATTCTCTCAAATTTTTCATACAATGTTCTGAGTTTCTCCTCCTTCTTCTGCACTGTTTTAACTTTAAAGAAAGCAACAGTAAGTGTGATTTGCTACCGAACTTTGTATTCACTGAAACACTAGGGTTTGAAGTACCACTACACCAGTGTATAATTCGTTCTATCCTGGAGGAAATAATCTATAATCTTGGGCTATAACCCGAGGGGCTGATGTTGTTCCATGTTATTGCCCGATAGGCTGATACAAGTTATTGTGTGATAGCCCGAGGGGCTGATTCTGTTGGTATTTTGCCCGAAGGGCTGATTTATGTATCTATCTTTTCTCCCTGTTTTCATTCACCCGTTTAAACTGCTAAAAGATGTTTTAAAGAGATTTTTACTGAACTTAGGTGTTTCTATGAGCTTTTACTGTTTATTGCATTGTTCTGATTTTATATTGGCTCGTTGTAGCATTTTGCTGTGTTTTATGTGTTTTCTTATCGCTCAACTGCCTTTTCTTTTATTACTTACTGAGTTGGCGTACTCACATTACTCCCTGCACCCTGTGTGCAGATTCAGGAGTCTCGGGCCACGTTAGAGAGGGTTGATTTGCGTCCACCGCAGGCTTATTCGGAGTTGACTAGGTAGCTAATCGGCGTTCGCAGCCCAGTGCTTCTCCTTCCTATCTTTACTCTCCTTGTACTAGATTTGTACTAGACTGTGTAGTCTTTCATACTCTTAGACGGATGTTTAGCTTCTCATGATTGGTGACACTCTGATGTAAGGCTGTATTGTTTTCTGCAATTGTTCTATTTCACTCTTTATTTTTGTATTTATAGTTTATTTTTTACTTAAAATCAATTATTATAACTGTGTCCAATGGTTTAAGGGTTTGTGTCGGCTGACCTTGTTTCACGAGAGGCGCCATCACGACCGGGTCCGGTTCGGGGTCATGACAGTAAAGGACTCAACCTGTAAGTCTGGATAACTTTGTAAATTATGTAATACTTATAGTGTCATGCATATGCGTATGAATGTCATGTCGTGTATAGGTACATGTGTTCATAACATCATCAAACCTCTGACGACATCCCATCATATCATCTCGGCCACTGTGGATAAAATCATCAACGAATATCAGCTGATCAGGTGGTGGTACGTATATAATGCCATAACCTTTCCCATATATATATATATATATATAACGCCATTTGACCAGGGGTCAATGTGCATGTATAAATGCATGAAATGTATATGAAATACGTTAATAAAATCTCTCGATATGTCATAAGACCATTATGCCTCTGATTAATAGCATGAAATAAACTTTACCAACTTATATATTTTTGAGACTCGTGAACAGTTGATAAAATAATATAACACATAAGGAATAAAGATTATACAGACCCCTAGTATTTTATGAATAGAGTCGTTTCTTTTTTGTATGATTTGGATCATGCAAAAAAAAAACGAATAACCTTAACATTCCTGTAAGAAGCAAGCGCAGAATATATCCTGAAATCAATGTTTTGGGACCCGCTAAAACTTCCCACCAGAAAACCATACAAATCGTTACTGAAGAAATCTCCACCGGAGAATAACTCCAGCACAACATTTTTAAATACTGTTACCCCAACAAAAGTAGAAAGCTACAGAGGAATTACCACCTAAGCTCTTGACATATAGAATCTACCAAGTACATACGACTATTCATAACCAATCCATTTGGGATCATATGAAAGTTACTAGCAAAACCACCTTACCATCATATACATCACTTCATAAACTAAATGCCCAAGAATTAGAACCCCAATCCATTTTGCTACAGTAGAAAGAAACAAGCCAATCACACCGTTTCAAACCAAAGCTAAATCCAACAATCAAAGAAACTTCTACCCATTAAAATGATAAAGCATGACTGAGTTAGCGCTTATATCACTACTGATTAAACACCCCAAAAAAATGTTGTTTCAGTCTTTCCTCTTTCTTATTTGCATCTGCTACCACTAGAATTTGATAGCCTTTGCTGCCACGTGGGAGTGGGGAATGGTAATCTTTATCCACTTATTAGGTAATTAGATAGTGCCCCTTTACTCGGTAATTAATCACTATATTATTCGCATAATTAAAAATTATCTCAAATTACTTAAAATTCTACTTATTTTTAATGCATTTTATACTCCGTACTATTACGGTCACGTGGTATCCCGTAAATAAATTCACACTATTAACAATCATTATAAACATTGATATTGTTGTTTATGTAAAATTTACACATAATGTCAAGTCATTAGTAATCAGTACACACTATTATCTCTTGTCGCATACTAACACTGATAATAATAATTTAATCAATTTGAAAACTATCATCACTACACTACATTCACAGACTTACTTTAAATCAAACAACGACATAAAGTTACTGCCTTTAAGCAATAATAATACATTAATACTTATTGAATTTCTCCGGGAAAAGAGAGTTTTTTTTTTTTTTTTTTTTTAGTAACTATTTTACAATTTGCAAACACGGAATCCAATAATTCAAGAATTTTTGACAACATTTGAACACAACTAAAAAAACCCTGCAAACATCAATAAAAGAAGAAATTAACGAACTCTAAATCCAACAATGGCATAAAGTTACTGCCTTTAATCTATAATATCTTTTTCGCCCGAAAGGAGCTTTTGAGGAACTCTTTTATCATTTGCAAACATGACATCCAATAATTCAAGAACTTTTGAGAAAATTTCTGTAAGAAAATACAAAACTCATTTTGCAAACATCAATAATAGCTGAAAATTAACGAGCTTTAAATCCAACAATGACAATAAAGTTATCGTCTTTAAGAAATAATATAAATTTCTCCGGAAAAGGATACTTTCATCTTTTGCTAAATGTACACACTTCAACACCCACATTCACATGATGTCTATCTTACTAATAATCATCTAATTATTAAAACAACGTTTTAATCCAGTGTATATATATATTGGCAATATTATAGTATCTTTAACTTATTATGCTTTCATATATTACTACATAAAAATTATTATTAAATAAATATATACTCACAAGTGCAAACAACCACATTTTGTTAGTTGGTAGTTCACTAACATTGTAATTAATATGCAATTTTTACATGTTTGTCATATATATCATAAAAATAATTTCTCTGTCATAAAAATACTTAACTCACGAATACTAATCGACATACCATACATGCATAATATATGATCTTAATTATCAATAAACATTCGTAACTACTAATATTATTTTAATAACTATACACACTAATTAAACATAATACCTAATGGTATCAAAGTCGTAAACTTACAAGGTCTCGTAATAATAATGTCTTAAACCCTCTATAACCTCCTAATAGACATAATCCCTTCGAACTCATGTGGATTTACTACAGCACATCCTAATGCTTAGGTACGGAATGTGATGTTTTAAGTGTCAATACCACACAGGGGGGATGGGAGTTGATTTGTGTGGTACCCAATTTTCGCTGAACTAAACTATAGAAGGACATGGTTCTTCTAGGTGTTCCAACTATTACTGTTTGCGAAATAATAAATACATAAAATACAAAAAATAAAGAAAACAGAGATTTTTACGTGGAAAACACCTGGTTCAAAAGGTAAAAAAAACCACGACCTACTACTCAGTAGGATTTTTCCAAGCTTCCACTAAAATCACTAAGCCAAAACAGCATTTACAAAACTCTCTGTAAACCTAAGGATTAACTCTAATCTCGTTGTGGCACACAGCCTCAACTGTTGCGACAACTTCAAGTTAACTCTAACTTGAACACTCTAGATACCTAATACAATTGCTTCTATGAAAGCTGAAAGGTACAATGTAAAATCACCTACTACAATTGAACTAGAATAAAAGATAGACACATGGAACTGGTTCTTCTATCTCGTTCAATTAGCTTTAGGATTGCACACTCAAATCACATAAATTGTTTGCAAAATTACCTTACTCTTTTGCTCTAAATTTCAGTTTTACTTTTGCTTCTATGCATTACCGGTAAAAGAGAACAACATTAATATTTAATAGGTTAGTAATCAGAGATTGACTGGATTCAAATGCTACTCTTTTATCGTAGAAGAGCTCAAGGTGATCTCAACCTATAACACTATCTCCTTCCTGACTGTGTTCTCTTCATATAAGAAGTCTTTCTCTCGTTATCCAATATGCAACATTTTCGATCATTAGGAGATATTGCTTCTTGATCAGTTAGAACTATCTCCTTCACATACATCTCACATGTACAGGTTGATCATGACTGTGCTTCACAAGATGGATCTGGTCCATGTCTGAGTTCTTTTGTCAATCTTCAAAACTTCACCTGTTCTTGGGCCAACAGGATGTAACAACGTCTACTTCATTTGGACCAGATTTTGTGATTTTCTTATTGGAGAATGAGCCTCAAATATTTAAAGAAGCTATATCTTCTTCGGAATCATTGTTTTTGAAAGAGGCAGTCAATAGTGAAATAGAATCCATATTTTAATAACCACACATGAGAATTGGTTGATCGTCCTCTTGGAAATTAACCTTTGGGTTCTAAATGGATCTTTAAGAGGAAAATAAAAGATGATAGCACTATTGATAAATTTATGTCAAGACTTGTATAGAAAGGTCTTGACAACTTTGATACATACTCTTCAGTTACAATAGTTACGTCCATACGGATGCTAGTAGCATTAGTTGCAGTGTATGGTCTTGAAATTCATCAAATGGACATTAAGACGACCTTCTTGAAGGGAGATTTGGAGGAAGAAATCTACTTAGATCAACCTGAAGGATTTATGGTTTCAGGTAAAGAAAAGAAGGTCTGAAGACTTGTTATGTCCCTTTACGGACTAAAACAAGCACACAAACAATGGCATACAAAATTTGACCAAATAATGTTGTCAATTAATTTTAAAATAAATGAATGTGATAAATGTGTGTCTATTAAAATGTTCCAAATCACATAGTCATTGTTTGCTTATATGTAGACGATATTTTGACAATGAGTAATGACATTGCCAACATAGATGCTACTGAGTGTATGCTAACTAGCAAGTTTGATATGAAAGACTTGGGAATTGCTGATTTAATTATGGGGATTAAAATCCATAAGACTCCTCAAGGTATGGCATTGTCACAATCTCATTATATTAAGACAGTACTTAAAAAATTCAAGCACTTAGGGTTTAAAGTTACAGAGACTCCAATTGACGTAAATCTTGCATTATCAAAGAACAAAGGCCAAAGCATATCACAATTGAATTATGTTCGTGTGTTAGGATACTTAATGTACATCATGAATTGTATACGACAAGATATAGCTTGTGCTATAAGTAAACTGAGTCGATACACGAGCAATCCAGGTCAATCTCATTGGATGGCAATGAAATGTGTTTTGGGATATTTAGAACAAACACATGGCTTTGCTTTTCACTATAGTATATATCATGTGGTGATTGAGGGATATTGTGATGCAAATTGGATCACCGGTTCAACTGATATTAAGTCCTCAAGTGGGTATGTATTCACTATTGGTGGAGGAGCGGTATCTTGGAAGTCATTCAAACAAACTTGTATTGCCTGCTCTACAATAGAGGCTGAATTTATAGCCTTAGATAAAACCGGTGAAGAAGTTGAATGACTCCGCAATTTCTCTTAAGACATTCCATTTTGGCCCAAACCATTGGCACCAATGTGCATACATTGCGATAGTCAAATGGCAATTGGAAGGGCTGGGAGAGTTATGTATAACGATAAATCTCGTCATATACAACGAAGACATAAAACCGTTAGGCAGTTACTCTCTAGAGGAATTATCACACTTGACTATGTAAAGTCAAGCGATAATGTGTCGAATCCACAACTAGAGAGGTAGTTGAGAAATCATCAAGGGGAATGGGACTATGGCCGAGAATAAGTCATTGTGGCGGTAACTCTACCTAGAAGACTGGATATCCCAAGATCTAGGTTCAAGGATATCAAACAAAGTCATTAATTATGGTTCAACATTGTCAACTAAAATTTTGGTCCATTCTCGTGATGAGATAATTTTCAGTAACAAGGATAAAGCATTAAGGCTTTTTAATGATTTCTGAATTTGATACGGGATATATCAAATAGTGTATCTACAAAATTACACATTTAGGAATCACCTATGTAAGTGTGAAGTGTTATCCGCTTCAAGGAGAACTTTGTAAGGCCAGTTCTCTACTCACTAATAAAATAAGGCAGTGTTTATGGCTGAAATGAACACAACAGTGAGAACCAAGGATGGTTAATGGTTGGTTGTGTGACTTATGGTTATCTTGGTATACAATAAAATTCGACGGTTCAAAGATATCAAATCTACTGATTGACCGAGTATATTCGACATAAGTTCACTACGGAAAGTTCAAAGGGAAACCTACTTATCCAGATACAATTAATCCTTGCTTGCGAATCACACAGTTTTTCCATGCATATTTCCGTGATATAGCCATTCCCCATTTATGTGGGAGATTGTTGGGGTTTTAAGCATTAATGAGGCTTAAAAGAGAGTGAATTGAAAATGGAGGGAAATAAATTTTTTAAGTAAAATTTTAAGTTTCCCTCCCTTAATAAAGGAACATTGTCACATATTAGAAGAAGAAGATATTTTTAATGGGTATATAAGCAATTGTTCTTCTTCTAGTTCTTAAAGAGTTGTGAATAAGGCAAGTCTCGCGCCGTCGTCATCGTCGCTCAGCTCGGCTTCGGATTCGGATTTGAATTCAGTCAAATGATTGATTGATTAATTTTTTTAACCAATTTATTTGTTAATAGTAAATATTAACAGAAATATTATTAAATATCCGTTTTAATAAAAAAATATTAATATTAAATTCAAGAATATTAATATTGAAATCCAACCATTTTTATTTTTCTGTTTTGGTAACAGAAAATTAACTACCCTCTTTAATTTTCCCTCTTTATTGTTGTGTAAATAGCCATTTATGTTATGACATTTATGTTGTTGCCGTTTTGCATAAACAACCATTCTGAAGAGTTGCACATCTTCAGATTTCAGCCCCAACATTGGCTATAAATACAAGTTCATCCTCTCAGATTTTCCATACGATTTTCTGAGTTTCTCCTCCTTCTTCTGCATTGTTCTAACTTCAAAGAAAGCAATAGTACGCGTGATTTGCTACCGAACTTTGTGTACGCTGAAATACTAGGGTTTGAAGCATCACTATACCGGTGTGTAATTTGTTCTATCCTAGGAGGAAATAATCCATAACCTTGGCTACTAGGAGGGGGATTAAATTCCTTATGGAAATACAGTGAATTCATTGGGCTCAGATTAATTTTTGTTTCGTTTATATTTCTGTTTATATTGTTTTATCTTTTCCGGAATTAGTTTACAAATACAGTTTGCTAACATGAGGTGCCGTGGAACCTTGGGAAGCGACCAATCATAATGATTTGCATCCAATGAGGCCGAAATCGCTTTCAAGACAGTGGCTTGCCACAATACATTATTTTTGATAAGTTGTTCTTGTTTCCTTCTTGTTCTTAGTGAATATTATCTACTTATTTTTCTTACGGAGAGCACAAGTATTTAAGCATCACATTCAAATATACTTGGGTAAGGGTTATCAAAATGTTGGAACAATCAGCGAGATCAAAATCCATATTTCTCAAGTTATTTGAAAGTGGTCTTCATTGATGTCACCTGCTCCTTTTAATTATGTTTTTTACGAATAAGAAAAGAGGAAAACGAAACCTTAACTGAAGAAAGCATGAAAGAGGGAGCCTTTGTCCCTTCATTTTGTTTCCTGCTTTGGGACAAAGATATCCCCTTCCAAATTATTGTGGTTGTAAGGTACACTTATAACAGCAAGCTTAATCTCGTACTTGGTCGTCAAGCTTTCTTCGTAATTATCGTGATGCGTTGTTAGAATCAGCTTAGCTTGTATGCATATTAATTAATTTCACTGTGCACCTGCAACTTGCAACACAAATGAGAAGGAATAGCCTAGTAATTTTGTTTCCTCTAGGATGATTTCAACATAAACAGAGACGAAGTCAGGATTTAAAATTTATAACTTCAGTATTGTGATTCCCTTAAATTATTGGATTCCAAATTAATAATTTATAAATTTTATGAGAGAAATGCAGGCTTTGGATCAAAGCTAATAGATTCGGCCGAACTCGTAAGGCGTATATGAGTTCCGCCCCTGAACATAATACTTCATGATTTACTTTGACTTTATTGACTACTATGTTACATCCTTTTGAGTTTTTATTTTGTGATTAATCAAGATATTACAGTAGAAGAATAAATAATGATGAGGCCGAGAAGTTTTATGGTGTGTCTCACACAACTTACATTAGTTGTGTGAGACTCCTTTTTGTCTCACAAATTTGTGGACTCCAATCTTACATTTCGGTCCACAAAACTGTGAGACAAAGAGGATGTATGTTAGTTGTATGAGGCACAAAATAAAATTTTTCTGATGAGGCCTAAATATTTGTCACCTACACGTCAACTATGTGTCAGCAAGGGCTCACCCTAAAGCTTGGGTTTATATATGCCAGACACTACAAAAAAAGTAAGGATACGATGACATTAAATAGATGTCATATAATGCTGCTTAAATGTCGTAAATTAATTTACCGATATTTAATTTATATTTGTACCAAAATATCATAAATTTTGGGGTCGGAAATTTTCCGATATTTAAATAAACGTCGGTAAAAAATTTACGATATTTATTTATGACATTTTTTGAAAGGTCACATAAATTGGTGACATTTAAAATAATGTTAGTAAATAAATTACGACATTTATTTAATACTTTTAAAAAAAGTCGCATTACAATTTGTGGCATTTTGGTAAATGCCAACAAACTTTATGACATTTAAGTGAATGTCAAGTAAATTAGTGACATTTTTTAAAATCTTGTGAAATATCACATTAAATTCCATATCAATTTTCTATAATATATAATAATCTTCAATTTACATTATTGTCATTGCTCAAATATATATTTAATTTGTACATTCATAAATATCAACCTTTATACACAATATAACAACTATGAAATAGAAAATATCTTTAGCTACTGTATTCAAAGAATAAGTACTGAAATAATAGAGGTTCTCCTTACAAGTTAGACATTCAAATCAAATGACCTGTTATATCTTAAATAAAATTAACTCTAACTAAGACATAAAAGATAAAGTAATTTTAACTTCTAGAATAAATTCTACAACAAGGCTTTATGGATCCATCTTTCTACAAGTCCATTCCTTTTCACTAATTGATCTTATATTCTTCAGAAGCTCAGCAAAAGAATCACATAAAATAGAATTATAACTATGTTAAAAAACTGAAAAAATTGAAGTGTCTTGCATGTTTTCCAAACTTATCCACTTCTTTTTTTTCTTCTCAAGTTCATCAGTTTCGGTCTTCTTAATTTTTTTAACCTGAGAAAAATAAGAAAGTTTACTTTGATAGTTTATAGAATTCAAAACTGAGTGTAGAGTACAAGATATATCAACAAGACAAAATTTATGTATCCTCAAAATGCAGCAACTTCTACAAAAATAACATAAGAACTTTGAATTATAAGTAAATGTCTAGAGGCATCACTGAAAACATATGATAGCACTTTTATACTTAATTTCCTTCTCTGACAGCATTGTAAAAGTTCTTTTGAATTATAAGCTCTACTATTCACAAATCACAAAGATATCATCCAATACAGATCCATCAAATCTAAAATACTGACAGACAAGTGAACATAAATTAAAATAAAGCAGCTATGATTAAGACTTTTAGTTAAATTTTGATCTTTTAATAATTCATTTAAAGTTAAAAGAAACTTAACAACTTAAGCACTCAGCAAGCCGGCATTCAAAAAATTGACACAAAGGTAATCTTACTAGTACAAGATATTCCATGAACAAATAACAAATCGCGTCAAAAAATGTATATCCACCCACTAACCGTATGCTATAAAAGAAAATAGATCCTAAGTACACTGCCTGAGTGTCTGACAAGATACAACAAGCCTCGAAAAATTCTATTGACGAGCTTAGCTTCACATCCCAAGGACTAAAATTGACATGTAGGCTATTTACAACATATCTTTCAACAGTATGATGTATAAGATCAGGTCACTAAACTATTTTAAACATCATACTCCAAAATGATATGATAAAGACATTATGGTCGCTTCCAGAAAAATTTAGGATTAAAAAACCTTTTTTTGAGGTAGTTAATTTTTGTCGAATGACTTTTGGCAACAAAAGAAAGCATAATGTGCTTATAAGTACTGAAATCATTTGTTGCTTTGCAAAAAAAATAAAAATGCACAAATCTTCTCAAAAGTTTGTTGCTCTGCCACTATACTTGTTCATGGCTCCTGTGTGGTAGAGAGAGCACCCACCTTTCTTCTAATTAATTTCCTTAAGCTTCTAAGTATTAATACATCAAATATTTTATTTTTCAATATTATTCCATTTACTACTACTATTATTATTGTTATTATTATTTTATTACTACTACTATTAATACTATATATTTTTCTTAATTATTTTTTATTATTATTATTATTATTATTGCTACCACTATTACTACTACTGCTACTACTATTAATACCATTATTATTAGTACTATTAACATTATTATTAATCATATCATCAATAATATAATTATTTATTGAGTTGGTATAGCCTAAATGAAAGGCTAAATAATTAAGTGTTAGACTTAGCCTTCGAAAGTTATTCACTTAACATGTTTATGTA
>MU668480.1:0-51425 GCA_026770625.1 Nicotiana glauca
TCCGACCGTCCTTTATTTGGAAAAACTCTTTTTGCGCTTATATATATATTCCTTTTCGCCGGAGTATGTTAAAACGCCGAAAAAAGAGGTGTGACAAATACTATGAAAAAGGTTGTCATGGATAAATTTGGCAACTTTAAAATAAGTAGTTAAGGAGCAAAACAACAATTTACTCACAAATAATACAATTGTATGGGTACAAATTTGATCGACCACGACCTGCGGCAAGCATTACAAACGAACGAGCACCCATGAGTCTACGCCTAGAGGAATACGAAAGCGGTGAAAGGAAAGATATCACGACATCGACAGTAGAATCAGTACACTAGGAAACTTAGAGAATATTCCTTGGATATTTCTTAAGTTGTCGTTCCTGCGATTTGGGGAAATTCCTCAGTATATAAGAAGGATGAAAGCCTTGTAAAAAGGGGGCACATTTTGTAAAATACACTAACTATGAAAAGAAAATATTTATTCTCTTCTCTCTACTATCATTATATCACTATTGTTATCATCCTAGAGTTATTATATTCGACTAGGATTTACCCCTTCATCTTGGATTGATTTGTTCAAAGAGGTTTTATATCTTTTGAGTCAAATAATTTGGCGCCGTCTATGGGGATTTTCATAGCTGAAATCATAGTTCTCATCTAGGTTCTTGAAAGTGAAGATTAATATTCTTCAAACCCCATAAAAACTAACAATGGCAGAGAAAGAAGCGAGGCTGAAGATGATAGCAGACGTCTCAAACAACCTCCGGAACTCCCTCAACATAGCCGGTAGAGAAGACACCGAGAACACAACACCAGGGGATACACCGGAGGAAGAGATCTTACCTTTTCCACACGGGGATCTAACGGTCTTGCGTGAAAGGGGAGCCTTCACGTCTACGGCGAGAGAAAAACCACCAGCAGTCAAAAAGCTGCTAGAGGAATGGTTGACAAGTGCTCTGAATAACATGCTCGAAAAATCCCCTCAAGGAAATGTCGAAGATTTACTGACTTCAAAAATCGCAGTTACCACCAAAAGAGGCCATCAAAGACCCAGACATCGTAAAAGCCTACAAGGCAACTGTAGAGGATCTTGACCCAGTCCAATTGGACGATGCCGACAACACAAAAAGGGCTTACATAGAGCAACCTCTCGGAGCCAGGTAAGTATCGTAAATTTTTAACTAACAATGCTGATTTGTTTGCCTTCTCCCATCCAGATACGCCTGAAATCCCAAACGACATCGCCACTCACAGACTAAACGTTGACCCACTCTATCTGCCGGTACGGTAAATGGGGAGAAAGTTCAACGCTGCAATCAATGAGGTAGTCAGCCAAGAGGTGGATAAATTACTCACTAACGGTTCTGTTAGGAAATAAAAGTACCCCCAATGGTTCGCCAACGTAGTTATGGTCAAAAAGTAGAGCAGGAAGTGGTGAATATGCATAGACTTCACCGACCTAAACAAAGCATGCCCAAAGGATTCCTTCTCATTGCCCCATATCGGCCAAATGATTGATGCGACAACAGGGCATGAATTGCTGAGCTTCTTGGACGCCTTCCCCAGTTATAATCAAATTCTGATGGTCGAAGAAGATCAAGAAAAGACGACCTTCATCACTCACCAAGGAACATATTGTTATAAAGTGATGTCGTTCGGAATCAAGAATGCCGGGGCCACGTAACAGAGGCTAGTCACCAAGATGTTCAAAGAGCAGCTTGGCAAAACCATGGAAGTCTATATATTTATGACATGTTGGTAAAGTCAACGAAGAAAGAGGATCACACTAGCCATCTGAGAGAGGCCTTCGAGATATTAAGGCAGTACGGGATGAAGCTATATCCCAAGAAGTGCACCTTTGGCATAACCTTGGGAAAAATCCTTGGCTTCCTCGTGTCACAACGGGGAATTGAAGTCAACCCGGATCATATCAAAGCTATCTATACAATACCATAGGTACTAACAAGCAAGAAACAGGTACAAAAGCTAACATGGCGAATAGCCACCTTGTCGAGGTTCATTTCACGATCCTCAGATAGATGCCACGGGTTCTTCAATGTATTGAGAAAAGACCACGGGTTGCAATGGAACGAGGAATGCATCGATGCCCTGAGGAAGCTAAAAATGTATCTGTCCTCACCGCCACTGCTTGTCAAAGCGGACCTGGGTAAGTATCTGCTTGTGTATTTGGAAGTGTCTGAAGTCGCAGTTAGTGCAGTCCTAGTCCGCGAAAATCAAGGTACGCAATCTCCTATTTACTATATCAGCAAAACCCTAATAGATGCCAAAACAAGGTACCCTCACCTTGAAAAGCTAGCTTTGGCACTGGTCGTGGCTTCGCGCAAACTTAGACCATACTTTCAATGTCACCCCATAAAAGTAGTAACAACCATCCCCCTAAGAGGTATCGTGCATAAACCCGATCTCTCAGGCAGACTCTTCAAATGGGCCATAGAATTAAGCGAGCACGACATAACATACCGATCGCAAACTGCCATTAAGTCGCAAGTGCTCGCCTACTTCGTCGCTGACTTCAGCGCGGAAATATTGCCCAAAGTGGACCAAGAAATGCTTTGTGCTTCCACACGTATCGATCTCTGGATCCTCTATACCGATGGCTCCTTGAATGCCTCGGGATTTGGATCGGGACTCGTCCTCGAAGTCCCTACAGGTGAAATAATTCGCCAGTCCATATGATGCCCCGAGATGACTAACAACGAGGCTGAGTATGAAGATGTAATTGCAGATTTGAAGTTAGCCCTCAAATACGGCACCCGACGACTCATCCTCCACTGCGACTCTCAACTCGTTGTAAATCAAGTCACCGGGACTTTCCAAATCAAAGAGCAGAGACTACAAAGGTATCAGTCAGAAATCCACAAACTGCTACCGGAGTTCGACGAATGTCGCCTCGATCAAATTTCTAGGGCACAGAACATTGAAGCGTATGGCCTCGCCAAATTAGCTGCGGCCACCAAGAATATTAGCAAAGAAAATGTGGTTACCCTTCTTCACTCAGCCGTAGACCATGTCGAGGTACTTTCTATGAACCTAACTTGGGACTGGTGCCACCCGACCCTATAAATAGATGAAGGGTTTGATTTTTTGAAAAACTTTAGCCACTCTCTCTTGATAACTCTTCGGTCTCCTTCATTTGCTCTTGCACATTCTTATTTCCATTTATGTTCCTGACCGAAAGCTTCTTCTTTCTCATTCTCTTTGTGTAACTACTCCTTTTAAACGAAACCATGCCAAAATCTCGTCGTACTAATGAAGAGGTTCCTGAAGTAGCTCCGTAAGCTACATCACCTCTCTCCGACAGTGGAGAGGTGGAGATAAAAGAAGGCGACAGCCCTCTCATAGTGGAGGCACTACTAGCGAGACATCCCCTATCCCGGAGTGACTTTCTCAAAGATCCACGCCCTACTTTGAACCATGTGCCTTCTGAGACGATGCAGAATCACCTATATGCCCTCAGCATAAAGTGTTGTGTTCCTGCCCACGTAGATATGATTATGGCGGTGGAAGATTACGTTGACGTCCACAGGCCTGGGTACTATGCTTTCTACGAATATCCCTTTGTGATCGGCTATACCCTTCCTCTCTTCCCCCTGGTGGAAGAGTTCTTTAGGTTTGCCCGGCTCAGCTTTTGTTGTACACGCTCAAGGTACTTCTGCTACTGACTAAGTACGCAGAGTTGGAAGAGTGTGACGTCTTCGTCTATCATCTTTTGCACTTATTCACGCCTGGTTTCCTCAGGGGTACTATGGTGTATTTAAGACTTTGTGGTACAAAGAGACTGGTGGTCGGGACGGATGACTAGGCGAGCCGTAAATTTTGGCACAAGTACTTATTTATCAAGATCGAGTACTTTGTTTCTAACCCCGCCGGATTTCCGGAGTGATGGAATAGAACTCGTAAGTATCGTCGTTAATTATGTCCCCCATCTTCTGTAATTATTGTAACTTTTGGTCACTTGTTATTCTGCAGCTATGGGTTGCCCGCCCCGCCCTATTACGGGTTCAGGAACTGGGTCGCCAGCCTACTGCCCCATGCAGAGGAAACAAGGACTTGGTCGGCCTTCGTACAATGATATGGCCCTAAGGTTTCCTCAGGTAAATTTCTGCCTTACTACCTCATAGGTCGTGCGACCCCGCCTAACTGTATGACCCTATATGATGATAGATCAGGGAGCTTCCAGGCAGAGGGTTCCAGTACCTTCTTTTAGACAATCCATTGCTACCGCGGACACGCGATTTATTTTGTGCGAGTCTGTTCGGGAAGGCCGTCCTCAACTTCCTCAATAGGGAGACTTGTCTCGAACTGCGGCCATGAGGGAAGAAGCCTCGTTGGCACCGACCTCACATCCTGTTGATGAATCTTCTAATGATGACGAGCTATTAGAGAGGAAAAAGAGAAGGTTGTAACTGGGAAAGGGTGTGGCTACTGAGTCATGCGGAAGCGGAATATCCTAGAAAACCCTGGTGCCCGTATTTATGGCCGACGCCATTTTGTTAGGGAGGTGTCCCCAAGTGGAGGGAGTTGGCCCTGGATCTGAGTTAGTGCGCTCTGCTAAAGGTGGTGCATCATCCAACATCGGGGGACCTCGTGTCGAGAAGGACGGATCGGGTTCGGATATCGCCCGAGGATGTCGGTGAATTTTTGGGTTGCTAGCCCATCTGGAGGTGAGGATGGATGGGTCCGACCATCATGTGGTAATTCTGGGGAGTTATAACTTGCTTCTGAATAGCGAGTAGGTTGTGTAGGCCCTTGCTCTTTTATATGCTTCTCCTTAAAGCGAGACGCTTGGGACGATGAGCGACGTGAAGTTATCTCAGAAGGTCGCCGGTATGGCCCTACAGGTAGGCTCCTTTTTCTTTTCCTTCTATCGTGGGGTTGGTGTGGCAATATGTGTTGTATATTTTTTCTAACTCTTCCCCTCTTTTGTCAGACCGTCATCCTGGAGGTGGAGAGAGAGCTGTCACACCTCCTTTTTGCACACCTACCCCGAAAGATAAAGTATAAGAGAGTTTTTCCAATTAAAGTGACATTATTCGAAATGGATTATTTATTTATTTTTAGAGTCGACACTTCGGATAGGTTTGGCTTGTGGTGTCCCAAGTCACTGGTTTTCTTGAATCCCAAATCGAGAAAAATTTTTGACTTCCTAATTGGAGTCTGCGAACCAAAAATTCTGAATAAGGAATTCTGTTGACCCGAGGGAAGGTGTTAGGCACCCCCAGATCCCGTGGTTCTAGCACAGTCGCTTAAATTATTATAAATAGCTGAGATCTAATTTTATACATGTTCCAACCTACAGTGCAATTTTAGGATTATTTACCGCTTTTAGTTAATTTTTAAGAAAGTGAACGTCGTTTAAAAATGTATTTTTGGATCACGTCACATGAAATGCACCCGAATCCTCGACACATTCTTATTCAACGTTTTGGGATTTGGATTTGGGTTGCATGAAATGCACACCCGTATTTAAGAAGGTAAAATTATTAAAAGCGCGCCTAAAGCGACTAACGGATTATTATCTTTGTGGAAGGCCATGGAAATTCGCTAAATGGCACGTCCCGAGTTCTACATATTTTAATATAAATAATTAAAGAGGGCCACGCAATTTATGCATTTTATTTGGCGCAGCTCACCTCATTTTATTATTTAAAGGCCATCTTAAAGAAAACTATGATTTTCTATTTATTTTTGTCTCTAAAAGGGCCTAATTAATTTGCATTTATAAAATTCGGGCTTCAAGTCAAGTTCAAGTCCAGATTCAAACAAAAGGGAAAACCTCTTAATTTGAATCCGCTACCTAACTCGAAAATCCAAATCTATAGTGCCATTTTATTTTTATTGCCATCATACCCAATACCTAGTAAATAACTCTAGGTCCTCCAACGTTCAAGCCTTTGGGCCACCACGAGCCCACTATAAAAGCCACAATACTGGGCTTCAGAAAACAGTATCATCGAACTCTAAACTAAAATTTGATCCAGTGGGGAAGGAGCTGGGATATGGACTTGGTATAAAACAGTATCATCTCACGTATCAACTGCAACAACTGGTTTTGTTTTCATAGGATTATTAATCTACACATTAGTATGAACAATTGTAGGGAGCAACAATTAAACTAGAGTGATCATCAATTACAGTAAATCATTGAATTCGCGCAGACTTAATATGTGCAAGTGCAAATTTCCTGGTTCAAAACCAACGGGCCTATTCAAGTTAACACAATGAAGTTCTGTGCTTTCAATTAATTATTAGGACTATAATGGCATTGATTTTGCTAATATTTTAATACAAGAGCTAATGATAAGGTTGAAATCCACTACATGAGTTATCATGAATTATAAATTCACTGTTGAATCGTAGCTCTTAAAAAACAGACCCATATTTTGTATACAACTATCGAAGATTTGGAAAGGAATTATTCATGACCCTAGAATCATATTATAACAGCCTAGACCTAACTCTTACATGCAACCTTTCATGTATTAGGAAAATGATTTACAGCTAATCCAAAATATTAGACAGTTTCGAAACAAAACCAGTCCAGTCCAGTCCAAATTATACAGTCCGAGATTATATAAATACAAATCAAAATTAACCTACACTAACAATTTCATATCATTTAATATCTAATCACATATAGAACATGGCAGTCCAAACAGATGCAGCTTATTTTATTTTGTTTCCACCTCAAAAAGCTACATCAAATCAGGTTCGAATGTGTACCTGAAAATGGAACAAAGTGAAGGAGCAAGGGTCAACAGTAGAACAAACAATCAGCAGTGGGATTCAATAGCAAAGGATAGATCTCGGATTCAAAACAACATCATACAGCCTAGGATTAAATAATAGAGGAATAACACCAATAGAATGCTCAAAATAGACTTGATCAAACCCAAATTAACTTGAATAGACCAGTTCCAACTTAAAAATAACCCAGGAATCTCCAGCAACTTCCAGCAATCAAACTCTAAGCTAAATGATGCAAAATCAAATACTACAACTTGAAATTAAACCAAAATCTCAATAGAACAATATTTTTTTTTTGAGTTTTTTGGAGATTTGCTAATTTTTTGGTTTTTTTGCAGATTTCAGATCTAGGATGAAGTTTTGGAACCCTAGAAGTTCAGGTTTTTGTGTTTTTGAATTTGAAATTCAAATCTCTAAGGCTAAACTTGCTGAAAAATACTTTGGGAGGGAAATTTGGAGGCTGGGAGGTTTTGGAATTTTCAGATGTGTGTAAACTTGTTCATGAAGGCACTAGGCATGCCTTTTATAGGCAGAAAAGGGGCAGGAAGGTTTTGGAACTTATTCACTCATTCCCCCCCCCCCCCNCTAAATTTTTGGCTTGTTGCCCAAGTTACTGCATTAAGAATGCTGAAACTTACACTAAGACCCTCTTCTAGAAGAATTTAGGGTATTCTAGCTTTGTTTTCTATTTGTGAAATACCTATACTACCCTTACTTTTGTTCTGAAATTACTGAGCCTAACAAACTAACCCATTTTAAGTGCCCAAAATACCCCTGAAATTACTAACCTAGGTCAAACTATAACTCACCCTCTTTTACTCTAATTAAGCCTATCAGCTATAACCAAACAGTCTACTCAACTAAGGTTAACCAAACAGACCCTAAATCAAACTAGGCAGATTAACTAATCAGGAGGTTGAAAAAATTAAAATCTAATTGCAATAAACAGTTATGAGTCGACTGAACACAAGATCAAACCATAAAGACGGAAGAACATTAACAAACCAGCAGAATTTAAACTAAACCCTAAACATGAAATTACTAATACAATGACTAATTAAGCTGAATTAAACTAAACTAATTAATACTCAAGCAAGACTCAAACAGGATCGACTAGAAAATTAAAGCCTATACTCAATGGAAACTAATTAGAAATCAAAATACCAATTAAACTAATTATAGAAACAATTACCAGAACAGACTCGACCATCACTAATCAATAACCAAATTGTAAATTAAAACCGACCTGCTATGAGTGAAAACTAACCTAATATGAACAGACACAAATCATGCATAAACTAATTAAAACCTACAGAAACGTACATGAATGAATTAAATAAAGTTTAAACTAATTTTAAGATTCAAATAATAGAAGAAGAAAAAACAGAAAAACTTACTTATGCAAGTTTGAACCAACTGAACTCCAACTCGAGCCCCGAAATGATGTACACGCGTGTTCTTCAACAAAAACAAGCGAACACATTATTTCGAGACTTGATTCGAACTCCAAACTAAGGCAATTGGGAAAATCTGCTGGGCTAAGATCTAAAATTCGAGAGGTTTTGGCAACATTCGAACGATTCTGGCTAGGGATTCGGGTAGAGGGAGGTCAGAAGATTATATGGTGTAAATTTGGTTGGATTTGGGTGAGTTAATGTTTTGGTCCGGATTTTCGATCTAAAATTCGAAGAGATTAGAGATGAATTGAAGGAGATGGATTTGAGGGTTGGAAAGAGGAGAGGAAGACAGTCGATGGTATATTTTTGGGAGGGATTGGAGCTTCGCCGCCGGGGGAGGCGATTTCTGGCTGGCGGCGGAGACACGGTGGCCTGATGGTGGGTGGCGGTGGGAGACAGTGGATACGAGGATGGAGGCTTTGGTCTCTGAATTTGTAATGTGTGTTATTACACTTTTATTTAAAATGCTTGAACCAATCTGGACCGTTGGATTGGGAATGAGGCCAACCTGGATTACTTGACGCCAAAACGACGTCGTTTTACTAAAACGGGGGGCAGGCCGGGTTGATAGGGTATGGCCCTGGGTTAGAAGGAGGAGATTTGGGCTAATTTCAATCAGATTTAGCCCAATATTGGTAATCCATGAAGACCACTTAATTCTTTTAAATTTCCACTCTTTTACTATTTAATTTTTCATTTATTATTTTTTCTGATTTTTGTTAAATGCGAAATTAAAAGTAAAAACCCAAATTAACTCTAAAATTACACTAATTAATTTTCAAATAAACTAATTCCTAAATCAAAAGCAAATTAAGACAAATTAAAAGTATAAATGCAAATAACTATTTTTGGTATTTTCTTTATTTTTTGTAGTATTGATTCACTAATGAAAATGCTAAAGTTGGAACCTAAATGCTATTTTTTTTATTTTCGAATTTTATTAATAAAAAAAAATACGCAAACAAGAATGCAAACATATGCAATTAATTTCTAAAATTCAAATAATAAAAGAAAATTCCTAATTCTAATGAATTTTGTAGGAGTAATTTAAGCATGGCAAAAATCACGTACTCACAAAAGCGTCGTGAACGGAGAAGGACGGGCCTCTATAAGAAGATATCGTCGAAATATCATCAGTACCGATCTAAACACGGGGCGATGTCTAATATCTATCATCAGGATCTCGAGTTCTAGGTGTTTTATGAGGGACTTAAGCGACGACCAATTGGAGTGTAGGGTGGAAGAGCTGAAGGAGAGGGACGAGGAGCTTGTGAGGGCTATTGCTCGTAATAGCAAATTGGAGGCCCTTCTTAAGCTGAAGGAGGATGAGCTTGAGTTGAGCCAGGGGGTAACAGCTGAGAACGCCGAATTACAGCTGTAGATGGCTAGCCTAACCACTGAGTTAAATGCTAAGGCAGTGGATGTCGACGGGCTCAAGGGCGAGCTAAACACCAGTGCCGATAAGTTGGCAGCAGCTATTTCTGAGATGGCCTCTTTGAAGGATGCCCTCCGCATATCCAGGTCAGAACTTACGGGGAGAGGGAAGCCTCCGGTCATCGAATCGCAGGGTTTGACGGGCGTGTTAGGGAGTTGGAGGCAGAGTTAGCCGCATTGCAAGGGCAAATGGCTTTGCTGAAGGCGAAGTCAAATCGACATTCTCAGCCCTCAATGTCTCATCCTTCAGCCGGTCAGGGCTCGCCTGGTCACTTCTATGAGTTATCGGTTCATGCAGAGGCTCGACTCGATATGTATAAAACTTTTCATGCCGAGGGCAAGGCAACGGAGGCGGAGGTTCAGGTGGTGCATGCCGAAATGCGTGCAGCTCGTGAGTCGTGTGGGTACGACCCCCTCACTCCAAACGGGGAAGGTGTCAATTCTAATGACGCGAATCACCTTGCTTCGGATTCGTGGTATGAAGATGCCTACCCCGCTGAGGACGATATGTAGTTTTAATTTGCACTTCACTTTTTGCTTAGGAATTTTGGCACAGGCTGTACTAGGGCCTATTCGTATGGGAAAATGTAAATGATATTTTGTTGTAATAAAAAACTTTACTTTCATCAGCTTGTCCATTCGTTGTTTCCTCTTTTTTTTATTGCGTGACATCCATGCCCATCTATTGGGATGTTGCTTCGATTATCATCGAAGTAGAATCCCATCATGGTTCTACCGAGGTCGAACTAACATTTTTGTCAGTGGCTTTAGCCATTAGGATGTTGCTTCGACTGTCATCAAAGTAGTATCCCGTCATGGTTTAAACGAGGTCGAACTAATGTTGTCGATGGCCTTGTCCATTAGGATGTTGCTTCGACTGTCATCGAAGTAGTATCCCGTCGTGGTTTGAACGAGGTCGAACTAATGTTGTCGATGGCCTTGGCCATAAGGATGTTGCTTCAACTATCGTCAAAGTAGTATCCCGTTGTGGTTCGAATGAGGTCGAACTAATATTGTCGATGGACTTGTCCATTAGGATGTTGCTTTGGCTGTCGTCGAAGTAGTATCCTGTCGTGGTTCGACCAAGGTCGAACTAACATTTTTGTCAGTGGCTTTGGCCATTAGGATGTTGCTTCGACTGTCGTCGAAGTAGTATCTTGTCGTGGTTCGAACAAGGTTGAACTAATGTTGTCGATGGACTTGGCCATTAGGATGTTGCTTCGACTGTCGTCGAAGTAGTATCTTGTCGTGGTTCGAACAAGGTTAAACTAATGTTGTCGATGGACTTGGCCATTAGGATGTTGCTTCGACTGTCGCCGAAGTAGTATCTTGTCGTGGTTCGAACGAGGTCGAACTAATGTTGTCTATGGACTTGGCCATTAGGATGTTGCTTCGAGTGTCATCGAAGTAATATCCCGTCGTGGTTCGAATGAGGTCGAACTAATGTCGTCGATGGCCTTGGCTATTAGGATGTTGCTTCGACTGTCGTCGAAGTAGTATACCGTCGTGGTTTGAACGAGGTTGAACTAATATTGTCGATGGCTTTGGCTATTAGGATGTTGCTTCCACTGTCGTCGAAGTAGTATCCCGTCGTGGTTTGAACGAGGTCGAACTAATGTTGTCAATGGCCTTGGCCATTAGGATGTTTCTTCGACTGTTGTCGAAGTAGTATCTTGTCGTGTTTCGAACGAGGTCGAACTAATGTTGTCTATGGCCTTGGCCATTAGGATGTTGCTTCGACTGTCGTCGAAGTAGTATCCCGTCGTGGTTCGAACGGGGTCGAACTAATATTGTCGATGCCCTTGGTCATTAGGATGTTGCTTCGACTGTCATCGAAGTAGAATCCCATCGTGGTTCGAACGAGGTCAAACTCATTTTTTTGGAGATTTGGGTTTCTTACATACAATGGAGATTAGATTCCGCTCGTACAAAGGAGATTGAATTCTGTTCATATAATGGAGATTAGATTCCGTTCATACAATAGAGATCAGATTCCGTTCATACAATGGAGAATGGATTTCGTTCATACAATGGATCAGATTCCGTTCATACAATGGAGATTAGATTATCTGTGTTGCCCCTTCATTACTTCGACCCGGAGATCGTATCGACGGGCTGAGGTGATGAACAGCGTTCCGATCTACAGGGCGTCCCCTTCATCATATCGTTAAAAACTTCCTCGTGGAAACCCGATTGGAACAAAACCCGGGTGAGGGAAAAAGAGTACGACTTAGGTGACGCCTCTTAGAAGTGAAAGTACTTGAGGTGGGAGACGTTCCAGTTGTTTTGGAGTAGTTTCCCCTCCTTCATTCTAGTTGGAATGCCCCTTTGTTTGCTACTGCTACGATTTTATACAGTCCGTCCCAGTTTGTTCCTAATTTTCTTCCGTTTGGATCTTTTGATGCATGTGTTTTGGCCTTATGGACGTAGTTGCCAACTTTGAGTGATTGTACCTTGGCTTTCTTGTTATAGTATCTTTCTACTTACTGCTTCTGGGATACCATTCTTACGTGGGCCATGTCTCTTCGTTTTTCGGCTTCATCTAAGTCTTGTAGCCTACTTTCGTCGTTATCTGCCCTGCTCATGTTAGAGTATCTTAGGTTGGGTTCCCCGACTTCCACGGGTATGGATGTGTCGATCCCGTAGACCAGTGAGTATGGCATTTCTCCGGTGCTGGATTTCGGCGTAGTGCGGTATGCCCATAATACTTCAGGTAGTAGTTCGGGCCATAGCCCTTTAGCTTCCTCGAGCTTCTTTTTCAATATGTTCAGTATCATTTTGTTGGAGGACACGGCTTGGCTATTGGCGGTAGGATGATACGATGTGGAGAGTATCCGTTTGATGTGCCATTTTTCGAAGAACTCAGTTGTCCTTTTTCCGATGAGCTGGGTACCGTTGTCGCAACTGATTTCCTTGGGGATGCCGAAATGGCATATAATATTTTTCCATATAAAGGCGATGAACTCCCGTTCGTGTATCTGAGCGTACGCACCTGCTTCTACCCATTTAGAGAAGTAGTCAATTAAAACCAAAAGGAAACGTAACTTTCCTCATCCTACTGGCAGAGGGTCGACTATGTCCATCCCCCATTTTATGAAAGGCCATGGCGAATTGACGGAATGGAGGAATTCTCCTGCATAATGTATCATAGAGGCGTAGTTTTGGCATTATTCGCATCTTCAGACATAATCTGCGACTTTTTTTTAATGGTAGGCCCGTAATAATTGGCGTAAATGAGGCATCGAACGAGGGCGCGATTTCCCGTATGGGTGCCGTACTGACCCTCGTGTACTTCTTCCAGTACTTGCCTTGTTTGATGTGGTCCAAGACATTTGGCTAGAGGGCCATTGAATGTTCTCTTACATAGGTCATAATTTACTAGGTTGTATCGGGCTGCCTGCACCCGGAGTTTTTTGGCTTCTTTTTTCCTTGCGGGAGCGTTCTATCCTGTAAATAGGCTACAAAACGGTTACGCCAGTCCCAAGTTAGGTTTATAGAAAGTACCTCGTCGTGGTCTATGTCTGAGTGAATAAGGGTGACCACGTTTTCCTTGCTAATAGTCTTTGGTGGCCGCAGCTAATTTGGCGAGGCCATCCACTTCAATGTTCTGTGCCCTAGGAATTTGATCGACGCGACATTCGTCAAATTCCGACAACAGTTTGTGGATTTCTCACTGATACCTTTGTAGTCTTGGCTCTTTGATTTGGAAAGTCCCGGTGACTTGATTTACAACGAGTTGAGAGTCACAGTGGAGGATGAGTCGTCGGCCGCCGTATTTGAGGGCTAACTTCAAACCTGCAATCACAGCTTCATACTCGGCCTCGTTGTTAGTCATCTCGGGGCATTGTATGAACTGGCGAATTATTTTGCCTGTAGGGACTTCGAGGACGAGTCCCAGTCTCGATCTCGAGGCATTCGAGGCGCCATCGGTGTAGATGATCCAGAGATCAGTACGTGTGGAAGCGCAAAACGCTTTTTGTTCTGCCTCGAGCAATATTTCCGCGCTGAAGTCAGCAAAGAAGTCGGTGAGCACCTGTGACTTAATGGAAGTTTGCGGTTGGTATGTTATGTCATGCTCGCTTAATTCTATGGCCCATTTAGCGAGTCTGTCTGAGAGCTCGGGTTTATGCAGGATACCTCTTAGGGGGATGGTTGTTACTACTTTTATGGGGTGACATTGAAAGTATGGTCTAAGTTTACGTGAAGCCACGACCAGTGCCAGAGCTAGCTTTTCAAGGTAAGGGTACGTTGTCTCGGCATCTATTAGGGTTTTGCTGATATAGTCAATAGGAGATTGCGTACCTTGATTTTTGCGGACTAGGACTGCACTATTTGCGACTACAAATACTACCAAATACACAAGCAGACACTCACCCGAGTCCGCTTTAACGAGCAGTGGTGGTGAGGACAGATACACTTTTAGCTTCCTCAAGGCATCGACACATTCCTCGTTCCATTGCAACCCGTGGTCTTTTCTCCATATATTGAAGAACTTATGGCATCTGTCTCAGGATGGTGAAATGAACCTCGACAAGGCGGCTATTCGCCCTGTTAGCTTCTGTACCTGTTTCTTGCTGGTCAGTACCCTCTGGTATTGTGTCGATGGCTTTTATATGATCCGGGTAGACTTCAATTCCCGTTGAACACGAGGAGGCCGAGGAATTTTTCCAAGGTTACGCCGAAGACGCACTTCTTGGGATTCAGCTTCATCCCTTACTGCCTTAATATCCCGAAGGCCTCTCTCAAATGGCTAATGTGATCCTCTTTCTTCGTTGACTTTACCAGCATGTCATCGATATAGACTTCCACGGTTTTTCCAAGTTGATCTTTGAACATCTTGGTGACTAGCCTCTGGTACGTGGCCCCTGCATTCTTGAGTCCAAACGACATCACTTTATAGCAATACGTTCCTTGGTGAGTGATGAAGGTCGTCTTTTCTTGATCTTCTTCGGCCATTAGAATTTGATTATAACCGAAGCAGGCGTCCAAGAAACTCAGCAATTCATGCCCTGCTGTGGCATCAATCAGTTGGTCGATATGGGGCAACGGGAAGGAATCCTTTGGGCATTCTTTGTTTAGGTCGGTGAAGTCTACGCACATTCTCCACTTCCTGTTCTTCTTTTTTACCTTAACTACGTTGGTGACCCATTGGGGATACTTTAATTCCCTAATAGAACCGTTAGTGAGTAATTTATCCACCTCTTGGCTGACTGCCTCATTGATTGCAGCGTTGAACTTTCTCCTCATTTGTCGTACCAGCGAATAGAGTGGGTCAACGTTTAGTCTGTGAGTGTCGATGTCGTTTGGGATTCCAGGTATATCTGAATGGTAGAAGTAAAACAAATCGACATTGTTAGTTAAAAATTCACGATACTTACCTGGCTCCGAGAGTTTATGCCCTATGTAAGCCCTTTTGTGTTGTCGGCATCGTCCAATTAGACTGGGTCAAGATCCTCTACAGTTGCCTTGCAGGCTTCTACGATGTCTGGGTCTTTGATGGCCTCTGTTGGTGGTAGCTGCGATTTCTGCAGTCGGTAAATATTTGACATTTCCTTGAGGGGATTTTTCGAGCATGTTGTTCAGAGTATTTGTCAACCATTCCTCTAGCAGCTTTTTGCCTGCTGGTAGTTTTTCTTTCACCGTAGACGTGAAGGCTCCCCTTTCACGCAAGACCGTTAGATCCCAGTGTGGAAAAGGTAAGATCTCTTCCTCTGGTGTATCCCCTGGTGTTGTATTCTCGGTGTCTTCTCTACTGGCTAAGTTGAGGGAGTTCAGGAGCACTGCCACAAAATAGGCTTTTAGCGACAATTATATAATGGCAATAACATATTTGCCGCTAATTTATTATGTAAAGGCCAATGTTACCAGCAATTGATTATTTGCCGAGAATAAATACTTTTTCCCAACAATTGACTTATAATGGCTACCAAACCTTATGCCTTTTACTAAATTCTTAGCAAGTCCAAGAGCGGGATTTTTTTTACACTCCCTCCAAATTATTTTTCATTTCCCTCCTCAATATTCATAATAATTAATTTGTCATTCTTTTATTCCTTTTTTATCCAGAACATAGAGGAATGAACAATGAATCTCCACTGAAACCCTAGCACCCAAAATTCATCTCTCTATTTCCTGTTCACTCGATTAGTCTGATACTTAATGTTCTTCCTCTTTTGATTACTAAAAGCTAACTGAAATTAGAGGTACATTCTTCATTGCAGAGAGAAATATCACAAAGGAAGGTAATACCGATTTAGACAAGTTTTACTCAATATTCAAGATTACAGCAAGATGAAGAAGGAAAAGTGGCTCAATAAAGAAGTAGAATAGATCTACAAAAATTGGTTGATTCTACATACCAAATAGCTTGACAATGTCAACATTGCCGTTGACATATGCTAAAATAGGTACCGCGCTTCTTCTTCTTTGTCGACACTCGTCGGAGTATAGGAGCCTCTAAGAAGCTATTTTTCTGAAATTGAAGAAGTCAAGAGGCCTCTGAGCTCAAGGTCTATTATTATCTCTATTTGTTTTTTAATTGTTTAATTTCTTTGTTTTATGTATTTTGATAAATTGCAAATATCTGTTAGAGATTTTTTTTTCAAACAATTTTCTACATCAGGTGTTTTATGGATTATTATTGATTTTTTGGAGAATTTATTTTTATTTAATTTTATAGTCATTTTCTTTAGGTTGTTGAACTCTTTACCTCAAGAGAATGAAATATAATCTCTACGTACGGAAGATCTGAAAAGAATAAATAAATCTTGAGAAGTCATAGCTAAAAAAAGTATTAAGAATGAAAACTTTAAATTAGTGAAAGTTAAGAACTATAGCTATATTGTTGCTCTAAATAGTTTTAATTCTTGAGAAGTTGATCTAAATCCGCCATTTGAAATAATTTGCATCAATGTTCCATCTTACAGCTGATGATAATTCTTTTGTTTAATGTATCTGTGAGATTCATTGAAATTTGCCTGTGATATGAATGCAAACTGCTATCAGCTATTTTGTCATGTCCTTTATTGCTCTCCACTATAGCATATTTTCAAAGAAAACCTCCACTTTTGTTGGATTAGAAAACTCAAAGGCAAACAGTGTGTCATAGGTTTCTTGATAATAGCTAGCACATTGGTTCTCGAGTCATGCTAAATTGTCTCGTTAAAAGTTAAAACATAGTTTAATTATAGATAAAGTTGTAATGCAATGCATTACACTGCCTTCAGTTTACTAACTACAGGTGCAGTTTTGTTTGGCAACTAACCATTTGTTGCTGGTATTTGTGCCTCATCTTAGTGGATGACCGCAATCTGCGGGTAGATGATTTTGCTTAGTTTTGGGCAACTGCAAAGGTATATCCTCAGTTCTCTCTATTATGCAATTAGTTCATGTGCTATACTCTTGTTTACTTATTTTGTAGGGCACTTTAGATGTCTGAAATTCGTTACCGTTTGTGTTTGTCTATATGTGGTTTGCCACTGTTTTACAGGTTGTTAGTTCTTTGTGGAGTCTAAATAATATAACTTTAGTTTATCAATAGAACTTTTTGCCACAACGACTTTGGTTGTTCAACATGACTGAGTGTTTACTGCGTGTTTGAAGATTTTCACTACATCCAATCCTAACTTTTGTTATAGTTATCCTGTATTATCAGCTTTTGTCAGTTGCAATTTGTTTAATTTACTGTGTGCATTTGTCCTGAATTTCTATTTTCTTTTGTCCAATCAAAAGTATCGGTTCCTAATCATTTGTCTTTGTATTATTTAGGATTTCATTCCTTATTTGTCTTTGTACTATTTAGGATTTTATTCCTTTGTCAAGTATTAATGATCTCATATAGAACACCTTATCATGTATTTCTTTAGATAGTAGATTTACTGAAGAAGGAAAAAGTAAGCCCCTTGTCTTGTGTGTTTGTTTTTGTTTAGCCAACGTGGTATCAACTAAAGCTAATTTTCCTTTGGCCATATTGTAGTACTTGGCCCTTAAGGAAACACAGAAAGAAGAAGAATAAAAAAGCAACAATTGTAGAAAAGGTAAAATTAAGAGTTGATAGGCAGTGAGATAATGGAAAGTCGAGTGTTATTACTAACAACTGTGCACCCCCTTGATGATATACACGTGCACATCATTTTATTATCCGAGTTTAATTTATGTACACTTGACAATCTGACATTAATGATAACTATATATCAATTGCAATTACTTAAGTTGGGACTAGTTAGTAAATTTTGTTGTCCGAAGATATTTCCTATTTTCTTCTTGTTGTTCTGCTCCGACGTTTGCAGCAAAATATGTCATAATAGTATTTGGCCAAGTTAACTCAATGAATTAATATTAGTGATGTGGGTTCCTCATGTACTACTACATCTTGCAGTTTGTTTGTAATAGAAATAGGAGAAGAAAAGGGAGTAGATCCTCTTTCAAGACATATTGACCTAGACACTTCCTCAAACCCTTGCACGTTCATTAGTTATGTTGATTATGTGTTGCAGATATCTTCTTCTCTGTCCATCAATGCAAACATAGCAAGTGATTCCCATCCATCCTTACAATCATATGTTCACCAGACTTTGTTGTGTACCTGCTTTATTAGAATACAATGTATTTTGCACTTCACTAGCGACATCGCACCCTATATTAAGCTCAGCGTTGGCCTGATCAGATGGACTATTTGGATAGCTCTCAGCTTGTTGAAGCATTGTCTTATCACCTGTAGAATCTACACTATCCAAAATATCAACACATTCAAGTTATTGCCTCTCATCATGCACAACAATAGATTTAAAGCCTGTTGGTTTTTCAACTAGTTCAGCACGTGCAACAGTTGCATCAGTCACAATGTTAATTTGCCCCTGTCCATTATTAAGCTGTTGCACAGCTTCATTACCTCGACAAACTTGAGTACATCCTTGATATGAAACATGATCAATAGTAGGGTCTTTAGAGACTTGCTTTACCCCATCGCAAACCCGAGAAACCCTATTCAAAGCTGTAGTTTTAGAGCCTGCTATTTTTTCAAACAATTCAGCAGGTACAACAGCTGGTTGATCATGTACATGTACCAAGTTTACCATATGTTGCCTTAGGATCCTTCAAATCAGTAGCTTGTTTAGTAGATGATTGAGCTCGATTTCCATTAGGAGTCGGAGCATCAAGTACAATGATATTCTCACCTTTAGGTTTTATTGGTGTCACTAATTAGATTTTGATAATGTAGCTACACTTAATAAACCTACCATTGGCTATAATGATAGCTTTCATGGTGTCTCTAAGCATGGTTGTTTTGGATATGATGATGGTTGGTGGGATCTATTTGATTCTTGCAGCGTACTGAATCTTACCACTTCATGAAACAATGTACAAGCTCAAAGAAAGTGTTCAAACATTAGGGTAGACAACCTGGATTAGTTTGTTGCTATAAGAAATAAGGATGTTTGAATTGAATCAATGCTTTTGTTTGTTTGAACTGTTGATTATTATTTCATCAATTTGAAATATATATGGTATTTATGAGCTATCCTGGTTTGTCACAGCCCTTGAGGTCTTGAAGAAATTACAATTAATCCTGTTTTTGGAGAGAATATTCATATCTGAGAAATGTACTTTTTGTCATGTTGATACTAATATACCATATAGAAGGGATGTCCTTAGAAAGAAATGAAATGTTTAACCTTCTTTATCTTTAGATTATGTCGTTACTAACTATGAACCTTTATCTGGACAGGATTGATTATCACAAAAATCATAGTCATTTTATCGTGGCGTAACTTTCTGGATAATACATGAGAAACTAGTTGGAGTGGTTTTCACCCTTATTGCCCTGGAGATCTTGCACACTTTTGAGAGCTTAAATCTTTTTCTGATTTGGTTGATATCTTTTAAATTCCTCTGATTAACTTCTTATCTACACTATTGCAATTTCATTTATTTCGGTTAGATTTGTTATGTCTTATTCTATCGAAAAAATGAAACTGTCATTCTACAGTAACACAACTTTAGCTTGGGGCAATATTTGCTCGATAAACATCCCAGTTGAAGACAATTATATTTTCTCTATTGACATAGTTATTTTGTAATTTAAGGTCATACAGTCTAATAATCGATAATTTAGCCGGTGGAAGATTTCTAAATGATGAAGCATTGCATAAATTATTTGTAGACTATTATTTGTTAGGATTAGTTATATAATGAAAATAGCTATTTGCTTCAAACAATATAAGTTTATTTTTTAAGTTACCGTGATATTACTATTTTGGATTAGTACTTTCTTTTGTTTGTTAAGATTTAATGAGATACATTATGTTTTTATGAATCAATATTATTATGTTTTATTATTTGGGTAATTTTTTGAATGAATGTAGTAGCTATTATTAATGGTGGCTACACTATTATCGTTATAGCTTGTGACTTAGTAACAATTTAGCAGAATATACTGGCTACAAAAATAGATGCCAAAAGGGCAAATTATGATGTTTTCACAGGGGATATTGTAGCAAGTATAATTGTTGTTAAAAATAATTTTTAGCGGCAATTTAATTGAATTTACTAGCCATTAAAATGGATGCTAAAAGGGCATACTAATTTGTTTTTAGAAGGAATATTATAGATATTCTAATTGCCACAAAATAATTACCGCTAAAGCTATGGACCTATAGCGACAAATGTTTTGAATTTAGCGGCTATAAAAATAGACGTAAAAAGAGCATTAATAGCCGTTTTTAGATTGGATTTAGCAACCATCATAACTGCCGCAAACAATTGCCGTTAAAGCAAATCATATTTAGCGGCAATAAGTCACACCTTTATCGGCTTTTGTGAGAAACGCCGCTAAAGGCTTTGCTGACCCCAATATCAGCAGTTAAACATCAATGGCCGGTAAATGGTATAGTTATTGCCACCAATGATCTTTTTTATTGCCGCTAAAGCCCCTTTTTGTTGTAGTGGAGGTTGTTTGAGATGTCTGCTATCATCTTCAGCCTCGCTTCTTTCTCCGCCATTGTTAGTTTTTATGGGGTTTGAAGAACAGTAATCTTCACTTTCAAGAACCTTGATGAGAGCTATGATTTCAGATATGGAAATCCCCACAGACAGCGCCAAATTGTTTGACTCAAAAGATATAAAACCTTTTTGAACAAATCAATCCAAGATGAAGGGGTAAATCCTAGTCGAATATAATAACTCTAGGATGATAACAGTAGTGATATAATGATAGTAGAGAGAAGAGAATAAATATTTTCTTTTCAAGGTTAGTGTATTTTACAAAATGTGCCTCCTTTTTACAAGGCTTTCATCCTTCTTATATACTAAGGAATTTCCCCCAATCGCAGGAACGACAACTTAAGAAATATCCAAGGAATATTCTCTAAGTTTCCTAGTGTACTGATTCTACTGTCGATGTCGTGATATCTTTCCTTTCACCGCGTTCGTATTCCTCTAGGCGTAGACTCATGGGTGCTCGTTCGTTTGTAATGCTTGCCTCAGGTCGTGGTCGATCAATTTTGTACCCATACATACACTAACCTTGAAAAGAAAATATTTATTCTCTTCTCTCTACTATCATTATATCACTACTGTTATCATCCTAGAGTTTATTATATTCTTCTACGATTTACCCCTTTATCTTAGATTGATTTGTTCAAAAAGGTTTTATATCTTTTGAGTCAAACAACAATCCTCATTTTATAATATGTTTTTGAACGAGGCCCTTTTTCGTTTTAGTATTTGCGGTAAAATTCAGCGTTGCGGAAATCATTGTTCTAAAACACGCTCAAACCGAAATTCATTAATTGAAGTGAACACCAATTTAACCTTACTAATAATAATAATAATAATAACAACAAAGACGGTGGTGAAGATGAAGAAGAAAGAAGAAACCTCTTTTTGTAATTTAAATTATAAATCGAACGTAAATTAAGATATAACCCTAATCTCAAGAATGAAAAAAACAGGAAAAAAACTATCTCCTCATTTTTGGGGACATGCATCTATATTGAGGGTACATTGGCAATAAACGAAACCGTCCTCATCTACACATTTTGCTTCACAAATTTGGAGAGGTCCAAATCGTTCAGTACAAAAAGCTTTGCATGTATTATCACTTCGATGATCTCTGCATATTCCCTTGTAGCTCTCCGTACATGACTCTCCACATCGTCCTTGTGCTGCACAAACTGTCATTTACACACACGCACACAATTATATCAGAGTCGAGTAATAAATACAGTCAAATTTTTCTATAATCACGTGATTTGTCCAAATATTCTTGTCTGCTGTGGAGAAATACTATTGTAAAATAAAAATTGATTCCAAACAAAACTTGATGATAGTAAAATAGTGTCATGAAAGTATGTAAATACAATATTTAGGTATATAAAAATTTATTGTAGAAAAAAAAAATACCTGATACAATAGCAATAAAGACGACGAAAGTCAAAAGGATTTTTGAGGACATTGCCATCTTTCAATCAGAAAAACAAAGATTAGTTATGTATTATGATTTGTGAGTTTTCTGTGTGCTCCCTCTGTCTTTATATACAAGTCAGAGTATCTTCATTAAAATATTAATATGGACACTTCATTAAAGACTTGACGAAATAGCAAATAGTCAAATTTAATTCTCTTTTTAAAGAAGGTTCGTTAATTTCATATTGAAAATATTCTAACAAAATATTGAGAGAGATCTAGCAATAAATAGAGAGTAAATACAAATTAAATTTTGAGAGACATCTAGATTATTTTCACAGTAAATTATTAAATAGTGATCGGACCAAATATGTGCTAGATCCTACTTCCTAAATTAGCACCAAAAAGATTGTTTTTTCAGCAACCAAATCATGGTTTTATTTTTTTTCTCTATGTGTCATAGAGAACTTCTACCGAGTGATTATGTTGTGAAATAATTATTCACGTAATTGTAATATGCCATTTATGGGTCAGAATCCGATCTCACAGTAATTAACGGAGCTAATCTCGTCTTAAGCTAGTCCATAATTAATAAGTGATATGGCCACTTATTCATAACGGGATTCGACCCTTGTCCGATTTAATCTACAAGGGCACGTCCCATTCATTCCCCCATGGGGACGGAACCTCAGCGTGGCCCCGGCCATTTATTGCCAACTCACGAAGTTCACATCTATAAATACTAAGAGTGGAAGCCCTAGAAAAGGGGGGGGGGGGCTTCTTCGCCACTAATCCCGAGAGAGAGAAAACACACAATAATACCCATATTATGAAAAAAGGAACACCATTGTAAGGCTCTTAACCTCTCCATGGAGAGGCAGGCCAACTACATACCATCAATAAAGACACTTAATGTTTCTCCTCTCAATTTTGAGCACTTATTTTCATGTTTTTCGCTTGGTCCAATGGATTATTACGATTTGCTATGATTTTTCCGTAACTTATTTGTATTGTTTTGCATTCATAAAGCACACAATAACTTTTGATCCAAACAATTTGGCGCCGTCTGTGGGGATTTCATAGCAAAATCGCGTAGTTCTTCCATGGACCAAAAGGAAAGAAACGCCTGAAAAGGAAGAACAACCCAGCTCAAAGAATCCAAAGCGACATATCAGACCAATGGAACTCGAAGATCTCGAATCGAGATCCAATTCCTCTGTCTCTCATCTATCGGATAGTGCAAACAAGAAGAAGAAGCCCCCTTTTAGGGAGAATCTTCGTAAGAGATCTCCCACATCCCTGATAAGGGCTCCAGCCGGAAACCGGCACGGAGGAGTCTCGAATCGAGAATCGCTTCAAGACAGCCTACATACCCCGATTGGGAAGATAACGATTAAGCTGCTCAAGATCTCGAATCAAAATCGAGCTTCAGCTCTCAAAAACCCACAAACCAAGACAGGCTACGCGCCTTCGCTAAAAAAGTTCTATGGTTGAACCGGGACTCAGGCTATGCGCCTTCGCTAACAAGTTCAACTACGGCAGAACCAAGACAGGCTATGTGCCTTCACCAAAAAAGCTCAACTACGGTTGAACCGGGAATCAGGCTATGCGCCTTCGCCAACAGGTTCAACTACGGTTGAACCAAGACAGGCTATGCGCCTTCACCAAAAAAGTTCAACTACGATTGAACCGGGACTCAGGCTATGCACCTTCACCGAAAAAGCTCAACTACGGTTGAACCGGGACTCAGGCTATGCGCCTTCACCAACAAGTTCAACTACGGTTGAACCAAGACAGGCTATGCGCCTTCACTAAAAAAGTTCAACTACGGTTGAACCGGAACTCAAGCTATGCGCCTTCGCCAACAAGTTCAACTACGGTTGAACCAAGACAGGCTATGCGCCTTCACCACAAAGTTCAACTACGGTTGAACCAAGACAGGCTATGCGCCTTCACCAAAAAAGTTCAACTACGGTTGAACCAAGACAGGCTATGCGCCTTCACCAAAAAAGTTCAACTACGGTTGAACCGGGACTCAGGCTATGTGCCTTCGCCAACAATTTCAACTACGGTTGAACCAAGACAGGCTATGCGCCTTCACCAAAAAAAATTCAACTACGGTTGAACCGGGACTCAGGCTATTCGCCTTCACCAAAAAAGTTCAACTACGGTTGAACCGGGACTCAGGCTATGCGCCTTCACCAAAAAATAGTTCAACTACGGTTGAACCGGGACTCGGGCTATGTGCCTTCGCCAACAAGTTCAACTACGGTTGAACCAAGACAGGCTATGCGCCTTCACCAAAAAAAGTTCAACTACGGTTGAACCGAGACTCAGGCTATGCGCCTTCACCAAAAAAGTTCAACTACGGTTGAACCAGGACTCAGGCTATGCGCCTTTACCAAAAAATAGTTCAACTACGGTTGAATCGGGACTCAGGCTATGCGCTTTCACCAAAAAAAGTTCAACTACGGTTGAACCGGGACTCAGGCTACCCTCCTTCGCCAATTAGCTCAACTACGGTTGAACCAAGACAAGCTATACGCCTTCACCCAAAAAGTTCAACTACGGTTGAACTGGGACTCAGGCTATGCGCCTTCACAAAAAAAGTTCAACTACGGTTGAACCAAGATAGGCTATGCGCCTTCACCAAACAGTTCAACTATGGTTGAACCAAGACAAGCTATGCGCCTTCACCAAAAAGTTCAACTACGGTTGAACCAGGACTCAGGCTATTCGCCTTCGCCAATTAGTTCAACTATAGTTGAACCAAGACTCGGGCTATGTGCCTTCGCCATCAAATTTAACAAAGTTCAACTACGGTTGAACCAGGACTTAGGCTATTCGCCTTCGCCAATTAGTTCAACTACAGTTGAACCAAGACTCGGGCTATGTGCCTTCGCCATCAAATTTAACAAAGTTCAACAACAGTTGAACTGGGACTCCAGCTACGTGCCTTCGCTGATTAGTTCAACTACGGTTGAACCGAGACTCAAGCTATGTGCCTTCGCTATCAAATTTAACAAAGTCCAACAACAGTCGAACGGGAACTCCGGCTACGTCCCTTCGCCAATAAGTTCAACCACGGTTGAACCAAGACTCAGGCTATGCGCCTTCGCCACTAAATCCAACGAGCTCGACCTCGCTCAAACTACAAGGATGGACGCCTTTGTCCTCAATTTTAGCAAGTTCAACCACAGTTGAACCGAGACTCAGGACAAACGCCTTCATCTATGAAAGCAAAGCCCGACCTCCAACGAATCGAAGAGCAGGATAGGCACCCTCGCCATTCAAGTAAGTACTCCCAACTCGAATTAAGATTCGGGCCACATAAAGTTCGGCCCCGGTCAAACTACGAGGCCACGTTTTTTACCATTACGACTGGTAGTTCGACCGCGTCCGAATTGGGACTAAGGCTAAGCGCTGTTATCACAAAATAACGGCTAAGACTCGCTCGCACCGAGTCGAAGAAGCAAGGCCGCTAATAACCAGAAATTAACATGCCTACCAGAGTCAAACTCAGCAAATCACCCCTTGAACACGCGCAAAAGAAAAGTCTAAGGGGGAAAAAGGAAAGAAACAAAACAATTACAAGGCAGGCAATGGAAAAGAAAATTTATATATTTACAAAGTCAATGATGGGTCATCCCTCCTTACACCCGGCCAAGGCTGGTAAATAAAAAAAAGGAGAAGAAAAACAAGAAACACCCAAATTTCCAAGCGGCGAGCGAAACAAAAAATACAACAAATCTTTCTACTCGGCGCCATCCGCGCCGTCATCTACACCATCATCAACCTCTGGCATTGCCGCGTCAAAGCCACAGTCGGTACGGTCCTCACGAGCCTTCTGACACGCTTCCTCGAATGCAGCCTCGATCACGATACCGGCCTCCCACAAATTCTTATATACATCGCGTTGGGCCTCGGCAAAAACCCAAAGTTCGCGAGCCTGGTTGGAAGGGGCGGCCTGGTCCCGTATGCGCTGGTTCTCCCCCTCCAAGGCCGCGATCCGATCTGCCATGGCTTGGGCATCCCGCTCAAAGACCCCAATGCGGTCCTCTAGCCCCGCCTCTCTAAAGGCCGAGGCAGCTCTCTCCAACCCCTACTCCCTCTCACGAACACGAAGCGCCTCCTCCAACCCTGCGGCCTTCATCGAAGCGGTCCCCGCCTGCTGCCTCAAAGCCACGACTTCACCCTCCAATGCGGTCACCTTCCCGTTACATGCCGCAGCGGCCTCCGCTGCCTTGGCCTGATCTTGGCTCTCCCTCTCAGCTGCGTCCCGTCTTCCCACCTCAAGCTCCTCGTCCTTATGATGAAGCTGCTCCTCGAGGGCGCGCGTTCTGTCAAGTGCCTGCTGCACGTGAAGCTCCCGCCTCGCCAGCTCCTCGACCAAGGCCCGGCTACGAGGGTCGTTCCTCAAGCGCTCGCGCATCTCCCGACACTGGTCTCGGCAGTGACAGTACTTCTCCAACGCCTGCAAAAAATACCCCCAAGTGGATGCGGGCTCAACGGATGCTCTCCACCTCCAGCAGATAAGACTGCAAAGAAAAAATAGCGATTACGGTACAGAATAAACTAAGGCAAGGAAAAAATGAACTAAGGTCGTAGTAACGTACCCTCAGGCCCATCACGGCCACTTCATTCATCAGTCCAATATCTGTGACGTCCCTCAACGACGCGTTCTTGGTCTCCGAGCATAGCACCTCAAATAGCGGTACCAAGCTATTCCCTTGGAGAAATAAGTTCGACTACGCGGGAACCTCAACGAAGCGAGATCGCCCCTCAGCACGCACCGTTGAGTTGGTGAGACCTTCTTGAATCATACGGATGTCATCAGGATCCAAGACGGACCCGGACTCATATCCTTCCCTCCGGTGTCACTCCCTCCTCCTGCCGCCTGCGAGAGGCACCCACCATAGCCGCCGAAGGAGCGCTTAGTTCACCAACAATAACAGCTGCTGAGGAACTACCCCCCATCTCAGCGACTAGAACCACCAATCGAGTCGCCGACGCGACGGTATCATCATGGCCTAAGCCAACCGGGGCAACCCCCACTATTCGTCCGCTCTCAAGGCCAGACGCCGCAGCCGCACTCTTCTCCGTATCTGCTGGGGGGAGTCCAAGTTAATCACCACGGGATGAGCCGGCACGAATGCAACCCTCCGCCTTATCAACGGCCTCTCCTCCTCCTCCTCCTCCTCCTCCTCCTCCTCAAACTCAGTTAAGGGCAACTCCGCCCTAGGGCGCACAACTCTCGACGACCCCTCGACCCGAAATGCAGCACGTACTGGAGAATGAGCTGCTGAAGATTCAACCGACGCCGCCCTCAGTACTGGGCACGGAACCGGTGCTGCCATAAGCCAAGCGGTCGCACCAGGCCTACGAAAGGCCAGCTGAGGAGCCCTGACTAGGTGTGCCCTTCCTGATCCAAGAGAAACAAAGTCAGTAAATAGAGACGAAACAGAACGAAAAAGTAGAAGTCGAATTCTCACCTGTTGCGGGCCTGCGACCATGCCTCGCCCAGAAAGACGCCCATGTGCGTATCCCCGCTGTATGGGGGAGTACGGCCTCGACCCACTCACGTATCCAAGGCAATGGGGCCGGCGGTGACCTATCGGCTACAAAAAATGACACAAGTTAATGCTCATGATCACGAATCATAAAGAGGGGAGGAAAAGGGAATTCGACCACTAAAGAACTTACGTGCATGGTTCCAAGCCTCTGGGAATCCAGTAGCATCCGCCACCAGATGCCTGGTCCTAATATAAAAGAAGTGCTCAAAAGGGCGAGGGTCGACCTCGTCATCCAATCCCATGACCAGGCCTCTCGACCCACGAGGGAACGCCTGAATCATGGTGCCACGGCTCTCTGGTGAGCGTAGAGACTAAGCACATGCTGCAGCGTGACCTCCCTATGGGCCAATTCCGCGTACTTGATGAACATTGCCAACAATTTGCAGAGGGAAGGAGTGAGCTGACCCCGGCACACCCTGTAATAATGGCAGAAATCCACCACCAGCATTGGGAGCGGGATCTTGAACCCCAACCTGAAGGGATAGGCGTAAAAAACGCAGTATCCCCTGCGATTAGTGTGGACCAGCTCCTTGCTTCTAGCGAGAACGATGTCTGCATGGGTGGGAATGACCCCCTATTCCCGTAATCGGGCCACCCCAATTTCCCCCATTAACGGGGCTTCATCCACCGGGTCCTCTCCACCGTCGATGGTGAAATCAATCGCCGGATCTCCGGGCCGAGGAACTACCTCGTCGACCGACGGAACTTCTCCGGTCTCTATCTGTTCTGCACCTCCCATTGCCGGAGATGGCCCCTCAACTACCGGAAAATTGATCGGAAAATCTATTGGAAGAGCATCGTGGGAAGAACTGCCTGCCATTGTTGATCTACAAAAGAGAAAGGGATAGAATTTGGTGGGCAAGACAAAGGTTATCACAATCAAAGGAAAGAAAGGAGAAGATGAATTAGCAGAATGAAAAAGTTTCCTCAGAATCTCTCTCAGATGAACAATGAAGATATGAGAAATGAATGTCTCAACCCACCTTTATAGGAAACATAAATGGCTTTCGCGAAACCCAATAGCCATCATTAATTGCACGACCAATCATAAAATGGTTCGGTTCTACCGAAGCATGCATCATTATGACAAGCTCCGCGAAGCGGCTTCTCAGCCATATGCCAACGTCCCGCCGTCAGAATAATCGCAACGGCCTGCGAATACTGAAAGAATGTGCCGTACACCTTCAAAATTTTGGATGTGACCAAATACGTACCCGGCACATATTCATTCCCCACGGCCATCGCCATTATATGAAAGGCTATGGCCATCTCTAATGTATGAAAGGCTCTCCAACATATGAAAGGCTACGACCATCTCCAATGTATGAAAGGCTACGGCCAACTCCAGTGTATGAAAGGCTACGACCATCTCCAACGTATAAACGGCTAAGGCCACCATCGTCAATAAATCGACCCCCTTCATCGAGTTTTTTTTAAAATCACAATCGACGAAGTCCGCTCATCGAGCTCGGCCGAAACACGACCTCAATAAGCAGAGGGACTAACTGTATGTGTCAGAATCCAATCTCACCGTATGGCCACTTATTCATAACGGGATTCGACCCTTGTCCGATTTAATCTACGAGGGCACGGCCCATTCATTCCCCCATGGGGACGGAACCTCTGCGTGGCCCCGGCCATTTATTGCCAACTCACGAAGTTCACATCTATAAATACTAAAAGTGGAAGCCCTAGAAAGGGGGGGGGGGCTTCTTCGCCACTATTCCCGAGAGAGAGAAAACACACAATAATACCCATATTATGGAAAAAGGAACACCATTGTAAGTCTTTGAACCTCTCAATGAAGAGGCAGACCAACTCCATACCATCAATAACGGCATTTAATGTTTCTCCTCTCAATTTTGAGCACTTATTTTCATGTTTTTCGCTTGGTCCAATGGATTATTACGATTTGCTATGATTTTTCCGTAACTTATTTGTATTGTTTTGCACTCATAAAGCGCACGATAACTTTTAAGCCAAACAATAATTTTATAAGTTATATTTTTATCATACTTAAATAAAGTTATATTGTTACATTAACAAAACTTAACAGTTAACACATTCCATAGAATTTTCAGTTGTACTCGTTTCGTTTCACATTTCTTTATCCTCCTTTAGAGAGAAAAAGGAAGAAATTTCTTAATATCCCAAGAAATTATTGTTCACCATTTCGTGTAAACTATGTGACAAATAAATTATACTTCAATAAGAGTGTTACTATTCTTTTTCCTTATTGAGTTTAATTATTTAAACCAGCCTTTTCAGACCTTATGTTTCCTTTTATTGTTAAAGATTTCTTCTTAAGTATACTTCTTTTTTTGTCAGCGAGTACCAATGTTTTAAAAGGCCGGTTGTGAGACGAAGCATTTTACTTTTGAGAGGCGAGGCATAAACCTTGAGACATGAGGTGTAAGTCCCACGGATCTTTAAATTTTATTAATTTTAAGATAGTATAAAATAATAAATAATTATAAAAATTATATTAAAATCACAAAATTATAAAATAATCTATTTAAAATATTTATGAATTATTATTCAACTATCAATAATACAAAAGGTATGACATATATCATAATATGCAAATTAGCTGCAATGTCATTACAACTCAAACATCAAAAGTAATGTATTCGATATGAAATCTTATATGTATCTTTTAAGGAGTAATGAATCTTGAAAAAATTTCGATATTTTAATTTGATATTTGATTAAAATACTCCTTTTGTTTAATATGCTTTATATTTGAAAGAGAATTTATATAAAAGCATAATTCATAATTTAAATATGATTCTCTAGCTTCATTTATTTTTAAGTTTCAACAAGTTAATAAAGTGACACATAATTCATCATACAATACCATGATAACTAATTAATTGGAAATAGTTACTAGCTAATACTGAGCTATTAAATTAATAAGTATTGTATCTCGTAAACATGAAAAAATAATATTTAGGGAAAAAAATTATGAATTATTATATAATGAAAACATAACAAAAGTTAATAAATAAATACTTTTTAAATAAAATATTTATTTAAAATTTACTATCATATCAGTCTTAAGGGATAACGTGCAATAATTTATTTTAATTATGACATAAAATACTCTCAACTTAATGATGCATGATTAAAAAAAATTGAATAGTCAACGATTTATTAAGAAAATCTGAGGATTTACAAGGTTAGTTACACAAAATTGCATAAAGTTCTATTAGGCGAGCTTAATACACTGGGTGTTGGGCGTGTCTGGGGCATAAGCCCCGACGGCCGAAGCGTAAGTCTCACAAAACTAAGCCTCACACATAAGCCCAGGGGCGTTTTACGAGTGCTCTGCCCCGAGGCGAGCCCCAGGCAAGTCCCAACTCTGGCTTTTAAACAGAGGCGAGTACTATAGTAAAACTTAATTGCTTGATTTTTTTATTAGCTTCTTAAAAGAAGAAAAACAATTATGCAGATTACACGATTTATTAGTCATAGGGGAGGAGGGGATTTGCAGCTGAAAAGAACATTCAATCATCAACAAGAGAGATGATTTAACTTATAAAAAAGTTTTTACGTGCACATTCTATGTGTTTTAGTATACTATGTCAATTAGTACAAATTTTTTGATATCACACAATATTATTAAAACATGTCAAGTACTAGATTTAGGCTCCAAAAAATTGAGGCCTAAAAAATAAAAACTAGTAGTTAGGAGTGTACAAAGAAAATCGATAAACCGCACCAAATCGATAATCCAAGTTAAATAAGAAAATTTAACCCGGTTGTGGTTTGGTTTGGTTTGGTTTGATCTGGTTCAGTAATCCGACCATAATTGGTTTGGTTTGGTTTTAACTAAAAAAAGACAAACCGAAATAAAATCAACCATAATTACATTTATACAATTTTTAAAAATTGTTTATACATATAAATATTTATTGTAATATACTTTATAAATATTTTTTAAACTTGTTCATAATTTTATCCTTAAAAGTAATTTTTAAAGTTTGGACTTAACACTCTTGAATGATCCAATAAATTTTATAGACCATAAAGGTAAGTCAAATAAAGTTCAAATCAATATTAATGCTAATAAAGAAAATTCAATTCAACACTAGGATATGAATGATAATAGTGTTGGATATATATTTTTTAGTTTTGCATTGGTTTATAATGAAAATGCATAACCTAATTGTAACGAACCGACTGGTCGTTTTGCTTTTTAGAACCTCGTTCCCCTAAATGAAACTTCCCGCGCTTGCTTTAACTAATTTACCACCTACGGGGATGATTGGTTTGGAATTTGGAAGAATTTGGGTTGGAATAGGCTCATTTGATTCCTTAAATTTTCTTAAAAGGCTATATTTGACTTTGGTCAATATTTTTAGCAAATGGATCCGGATTCGTATTTGGACGGTCCCGAAGGGTCCGTAGGAAAATATGGGACCTGGACGTATGTCCGGAATCGAATTCCGAGGTCTCTAGACCGAGTAATGAATTTTTATTAGAAATTGTTAAACTGAAATTCTAAGGATTTAAAGAAACTAAATAATGATTGATCTCGTTGGTTTTGGGCTCGTATGTTGGGTTCGAAGCCCAGTATAGGTCCAATATAATATTTAAGACTTGCCCGCAAAATTTAGTATCAATGTGAGTAGTATAAGTACGTTTCGGCACGTTAGAAGTGAATTGAAGAACTTGAAGTTCATAATTTTGATCCAATTGGTTTTAGGGGGTGATTCTTAGATTTAGCGTTGTTTCGGGTATTCTGAAGGTTCGAGCGGATCTGTTTCATGATTTCAAACTTGTCAGTATGTTCGGGCAGGGACCAAGAGCCCCGAGCGTCAATCGGATGAGGCTCGAGTGAAGTTGGAAAATTTGGGATGAGCTGAAGCTTCACGTTGTCATAATCGCACCTGTGGTTGGTCAGCCACAGGTGCGAGACCGCAGAAGCGGTCGTTCTCTCACAGATGCGGCCAAGCCAAAGTCGCAGAAGCGGCTTCAAGACCGCAGAAGCGGTCCCAGCCTGCTTGCCTAATTCCACAGATGCGGCCTCTCCCTCGTAGGAGCGGAACCGCTTCTGCGGTCCCTTAACCGTAGATGCAGAAATCACTGAAGCAATGAGCTTCATTTAATACGGGCTCCAGCCATTTTTGCCCACTTTGCACTCGTGTATTGGGGGATTTTAGAGCTCTTGAGAGAAGATTTCCACCTAGCATATTGAGGTAAGTTTATCCCCCTTATTTCTAAGTTTAGCACTTGAATCTTGGGTAGATTAACACACAAATATTAACGAAAAATCATAGGGTTAGAGCAAAACCTAGGATTTTGTTAAAAGTTAGATTTAACCACGAAATTTGTTACAAAATGCATTAGAAATCATATATTATTGATCCTTAGGTTATAAAGAACAACTTTCTTCAAAAAAATTTGGAATCCGGGCACGTGGGCCTGGGGTCGGATTTTGGAAAACTTGTGTTTAAGGTTGGAAAATTGCTTAAATAGTTAGAATGCGGTCTTGTGAGCTAGTATAGACTAGTTCCTACCTCGTTTATCTAGTTTTGGATCGTTCGGCTCCAAATTTGAGAGTTTGAGCTCGTTCTTTGTATTGGAAGTACGTTTTGGAGCGAGCTGAGTCTCCTATCTAACCTTGTAAGAGGGAATTGTCCCCATAGGTCATGTAATCAAATAATTTGCCATTAACTGCGGGGGCTACATATGCACTAGGTGACGAGAGTCCGTGCGTATCTACTATTATGCTAAGTCCGAGTAGTGTAGGACCCAAAAGCATGATTTATGTGATATTCTTGCAACCTTATGGTTAATTTGGATTGTTTAAATCATGGTGATTATGGTAAATGAGACTAGTAAGAGGAACATTATCTTTCTTGGCCTTTTTAAAGGGAAGTTGATATTTCTGTGAGTAATTGCTCCCCAGTTATATATTCATGTTTGTTTGTTGTTGTTTTTAATTACATTTGATCGCATCTCATGTTTGATTCGCGAGCGGGGTAATAGATGCATCTATGGTTCGCGTCGTTCGACCCTTACTAGTGTACAATTTACTTTTTATGTTAGGTGGGGCCGTACGGCCTCGTCACTACTTGCGCATGCTTTACTCAGTATTGTTCTATGAATTGAGCTTTATTATTTGCCCTGAAATGTAACTTGCCAATTGTGATATTATCTAGGAGAGGACCTATTATTTCTTGCTATAAACTGCTGCTAACTATTTGTTCTATCCATGCTCTGTATAATTCATTTCTCATATTATTTGACCCTAGTAAGTGTCAAGTCGACCTCTCGTCTCTATTTCTTCGAGATTAGATAGGATACTTACTGGGTACATATTATTTATATACTCATTCTACACTTTTGTACTTAATTGTACAGGATCTGAGGCAAGTACATCTGGTTACCAGTCTGGTGCGCATTCTTGATTAGTGTCCAAGACTTCCACCGTAAGCTCCTCCCTTCCTGTACCATTCAACAGCATAGTGGAGTCTCTTTTTATTTTGACTGTCTATTCTATTTCAGACAGTAGGATCGATTTATTCTTTTGTATATTCTACTAGTTTTCCGTAAACTTGTAACAGCAGATCTTGGCACACACACATTAGTAGACTATTCTATTGGGAGTTGTATAACTATTTTCGTACATTGCTAATTATCATATGTTTTTAACTTCAAATTCAGAAATTTCTGTACTTGTTTTAGTAAAGTGAAAATGAGAACTTATTAATACTTCTGTGTTGGCTTGCCTGACAAGGGTGTTGGGCTCCATCATGACCTGTAGTGGAATTGGGTCGTGACAATATGGTATCAGAGCCAGGTTCACGTAGGTATCACAAGTCATGGGCAAACGTAATAGATACTTGAGGATCGACACAGAGACGTCTGTATTTATCTTCGAGAGGTCATAGGGTGTTAGGAAAACTACTCTTTATTCATTTCCTATCGTGGAGTGGTTGGTATACTAAATTTCCCTCTTCTATTCTCTCATAGATAGTGAGGACACGCACGACTGATGTTCTAGACCCGGGAGGAGCTGCTTCCCCTGTTGCTAGAGGCCGAGGCAGATGCTAGGGGAGGTCACCGACCCGAGGTAGGAGACGTGGGCATCCCAGAGCTGTTCCAGTAGCGCCACTAGCAGATCCTGCGGGAGATCTTTTTATTGAGGAGAAGGACGAGGTGCCCGCAGCGGAGCCTACCCCGGCGGACTTTATGACAACATCGGGTTTCCAGGAGATCATGGGCTGTATGCTGCGGTTCATGGACACCATGACTCAGGCTGGTTTATTTCCAACAAATCCAGCTACATCATAGGCAGAAGGGGGAGCACAGACCCCTATAGCTCAGGCTCTTGGGCACGCAGCTGCAGTGTATTAGATTTTGGGCGCTCTACCCACAGATGGGGCTCAGCCAGTCACTGCAGTGGTGCCCGAGCCCAGGCCAGCAACGGATGGTGACCCGCAGAAGTTATTGGACAAATGGACTAGACTTCACCCTCCTATCTTCGGGGGTGAGCGTCATGAGGATGCTCAAGATTTTATTGATAGGTACAGGGATAGACTACACAACATGAGGATATTTGAGTTCCATGGAGTCGACTTCACTACTTTTCAGCTGGAGGGCAAGGCCCGCAGATAGTGGCAGTCCTATACTCTTGGAAGGCTAGCAGGTTCTCCTCGATTACGAGGCGAGGTTTTCTGAGTTGTCTCGCCATGCACTCATGATACTTCCCAAGGATGCAGAGAGAGCGCAGAGATTTGTTCTGGGGTTACACCCCGATATTAGAGCTATCATGGCCGAGAGGTGGAGATGGGTACTGAGTATCAGCTAGTAATGGAGATTGCTCGCAGGATTGAAGGTTATCGCCAGAGGGGTAGAGAGCAGTTTCAGCAGTACAAGAGGGCTCGATCTTATGGAAAGTTCAAAGGTGCCCCAAACAGGGGTAGGGGCACTTCGGGAGGGGTTAGCCCAATAGGCCCCCGTATTCATCAGCACCACCACCTCCCTGTCACGACCCAAATCGGGTCGTGATGGCGCCCAACCCCAAATCTAGGCAAGCCTGACCAACAATCGCTCCAAATTCAACAATAAATCTCAAAACCGACATTTTAAAGAGAATCTAATAGTTTTAGAACAATAACCAATATTTGTAGAAGAATAATATTGAGGAATACGAAGTCTGATAAAATACTCCCAAAAGATCTGGGGTCACAAGTCTAGAGGCTCTAAAACGACTGAATAACAATATCTGAACGAACAATACTCAAGTCTGGAAATGTATATATATAAATAAAACTGAAATAGGAAGAGTAGTCAGGTCCTGCGAACATCAAACAGCTACCTCAACAACTCTGATAAGCTCTGGCAAACAAAGACTGCTCAGCTAAGCCTCCGGTACACCTGAATCTGCACACCAGGTGCAGGGAGTAGGGGTGAGTACTACCAACTCAGTGAATAATAAGCATATAAAATGTCTGAAGATAAGAAATCCACGAAATGCCACAAAGTAAAGCTAAAACTAACAGTCCGACACCTTAACTACGAACCAACAGCAAAACAACATCAAGTATATCAGTCAAGTATAATGCAAGGATGCAATGCAATGCACATGAACACGTTGTGGCGTACAACCCGATCCATTTAACGTTGACGGCGCTCACTGGGGTGTGTACAGACTCCGAAGGGGCTCCTTCAGCCCAAGTGCAATATAATCATAACATTCGCTGCGGCATGCAACCCGATCCATACTCAGTCCACAATATGCATATGAGTCACGTAACAGATTCAATTAATTTTCCAATTTCCAATTTATTAAGAAGAATATACTTTAGATATTTAACTTCAGGAAAAGTGACTTAGCATTTCATAACTGTGATTAAACACGGGACTGACATCAATGATTATACAAAGCAAGCTATCACAATGATATTCATCCTCTGAGGATGCTACAGATCGGCACAAGGCCCCAAACATGGCAACAAGCCCAGATATAATCAATACAGGTTGCGTATCAGTCGCCAATATAGAAACATCCTTGTTCGGGATGGACCAGGTCACAATCCCTAGTCATAACCAATCCCGCACCTGCCATAGGGTGCGAGTCATGCCCTACAATAGTGTCACAATGTGATAAGCCAGGGTTTCAAACCCTCAGGCCATCATATACACCAACTACTCACCTCTAACCGGCCGTAGAATGATCCGCAATGCCTTTTCCTTTCGTATCGACCTCCTCGCGCGTCGAATCTATTCAAAATCACAACAAATACATAAATATGGTTTAAAGAAACTTAACCCAATCAAAAATACTCGAAAAGTATTAAAATTCACGAAGTTGGTAAAACTTGAGCCCCGGGCCCACTTTTCAAAAAATTACGAAATTCATATCTTCGGAATCCTCGTCTCACCACAAGTCCGTACATATAAAATACATAGGAATCGGAGGCCATTTGACCCCTCAAATCGTCAATTTAAACTCTCTTAGGCTTCAAGCCCTAACCTCCATTTTTACCTTTTAATTCCTTGAATTTTCAGTGTTTAATCCTTGTTTTTATACCATAACAACATTATTTGAGGCTACAAATTCATACCTGATAGAATCTCCTTCGAAAACTCTCCAAACCGCCCAAAATCGCCTCTTCCCGAAGTCCCAAAATATTTTCTAACTTCTGAAATTCGAAGACACTGTTTCATTAAACCCTTCTGCGATTTTTGCTTCTGCGGTCCCGCTACCGCTTTTGCGGCCTTTAGACCGATTCTGCAGTTTCACTTAAACCCACTACGACCGCTTCTGCGGTCTTAAACCGCTTTTGCGGTCGCCGCCTCTGCGATCCACTTAACCGCTTCTGCGGTATCATCAAAAATCCCAAGACCGCTTCTGCGGCCAATTAGCCGCATCTACGGAACCGCACCTGCGGTCCTTTTTCCGCAGATGCGGAAATACCAGAAGCTTCAAATACAGACCTATTGCAAAACTTCAAAATTCCCGTTTACCCATCCGAAATCACCCCGAGGCCCTCGGGACCTCAACCTAATGCACAGATATGTTCTATTACTTCATTCAAACTTGCTCGTAACATAAAAACACTATCATAAACACCAAAAACATCGAATTACCACGGATTCAAGCCTAAGTTAAACTAAAACTTCCAAAACTTGCATTTGATCTAAAACCCGACCTAATCACCTCCGAATGATCTAAAACTTTGCACGCATATGCAAAATCACCTAACGGAGCTACTGCAACTCTCAGAATTCCATTCAGACCCTCGGATCAAAATCTCACCTACCAATCGAAATTCGCCAAAATCCAACCTTAGCCAATTCAAGCCTAATTCTACACCGGACCTCCAAATTCAATTCCGATTGCGCTCCTAAGTCACAAATCATCCCCCGAAACTAGTCGAATCATCAGAAATCCGTTCCGAGCCTTCTAACTCATAAGTCAACATTCGGTTGACTTTTTCAAACTAACCTTCTCATAAAGAGACTTATTGTCTCATTTCTAACCGAACTACTTCAAATTCTTCAAACACATATAATGAAACATATAGAAGCATAAAACGGGGAAATCGGGGTGGTAACTCCCGTAACAACGGGTCGGGTCGTTACACTCCCTGAGGTGCTCCAGTGAGACCTTATTTCAGTGCGATGCCGGAGAGTTGTTACCGTCCACCAGCTATTCAGGGTTCCTCCGGCGGGTATTCTGGTCAATAGGGTTCTCCTAGTGCTTACTTCAATGTTATGCAAGAGAGTTCATATCGCCTACCAGCCATTCACAATTTTTCTAGTGGATATTCGGGTCAGCAAACTCAAACTTCAGGGCATCATACTATGGTGCCGAGGGGTTGCTACGAGTGTGGATATCCGGATCATATGAAGAGGACCTTCCCCAGACTTCAGAGCAAGGCAGTACAGCAAGGTCAGTAGCCTATGATTTCAGCACCGGTTGCTCAGCCTCCCAGAGGCGGGGGACAGACAGATAGAGACTGTCCTAGAGGTGGAGGCCAGGCAGGGAGAGGTCAGCCAGCTACTGCTCAGTCAGGTGGAGGCCAGCCAGCTGGCGCTCCAGCCAGATTCCAGCCCTCCTGGCTAGGCCAGATGCATTGGCCTCAGATGTTATCTTTACAAGTATTATTTCCGTCTGCGGTAGAGATGCTTCGGTATTATTTGATTCACTGTCCACCTATTCGTATGTATCATCTCTGTTTTCTCGTTTCCTAGTTATTCCTCCTGCGCCTTTGGGCACTCCTATTCATGTGTCCACTCATGTGGGTGATTCTATGGTTGTGAATCAAATCTACCGGTCATTTGTGGTCACATTATGTGGTTTTAAGACTAGAGCGGATCTCATGTTGCTTGATATGATTAACTTTGAGATTATCCTGGGAATGGATTGGTTATCTCCATATCACGCTGTCCTGTATTGCCATGCCAAGACTGTTACATTAGCAATGGCAGGGTTGCCAAGGTTGGAGTGGAAGGGTTCCACAGTTGATACATCTAGTCGGGTTATCTCTTTCCTGAAGTATCGGCATATGGTAGAGAAGGGGTGTTTGGCTTATTTGGCTTATGTTCGGGATACCACCATAGAGTCTCTGACGATTGATTCAGTTCCAGTAGTTCGGGAGTTCACCGATGTGTTTCCTTCTGATCTTCCCGGCATGCCGTCAGATTATGATATTGATTTGGCTCCAGGCACTCAGCCTATATCCATCCCACTGTACCGTATGTCTTCGAATGAGTTGATGGAGCAGCTTGAGGAGTTGTTAGCAAAGGGGTTTGTTAGACCCAGTGTATCACCTTGGGGTGCACAGTGTTTTTTGTGAAGATAAAGGATGAGACTATGCGGATGTGCATTGATTACTGCTAATTGAACAAAGTCACCATCAAGAACAAGTATCCATTGCCTCGTATCAATGATTTTTTGACTAGTAGCAGGGTTCTAGGGTGTTCTCTAAGATCTACTTGAGGCCAGGGTACCATCAGTTGAAGATTCGGGACTCGGATGTTCCGAAGACTGCATTTTGGACTAGATATGACCATTATGAGTTTCTGGTGATGTCCTTTGGCTTGAATAATGCCCTGAAAGTATTTACGGACTTGATGAACAGGGTGTTCAAGACTTATATTGATTCGTTTGTCATTGTCTTCATTGAGGACATCTTGATATACTCACGTAGCCTAGGGGAGCACGAGCAGCATTTGAGAGTAGTGCTTCAGACCTTGTGAGAGCAAAAGCTATATACTAAGTTCTCCAAGTATGAGTTTTGGGTAGAGTCAATGGCATTCTTGGGGCATGTTATGTCAGGAGAGGGTATTAAAGTGGATCCTAAGAAGATTGAGGCAGTTCATAGTTGGCCACGTCCTGCTTCAGTGACCGAGATCAGGAGTTTCCTGGGGTTAGTAGGCTATTACAGACATTCGTGTAGGGGTTTTCATCTATTGCAACGCCTCTGACTAGATTGACCCGAAAGGGTGCTCCCTTCTGTTGGTCCGATGATTGTGAGGCGAGCTTTCAGAAGCTCAAGACAGCTTTGACTACAGAACCAGTTCTTGTGTTGCCTTTCGGTTCACGTATGTATACGGTATATTGCGATGCTTTACGCGTTGGATTGGGATGTGTATTGATGCAGGAGGGGCGAGTTATTGCATATGCTTCGCGTCAGCTGAAGATCCATGAGAAGAATTATCCTGTGCACGATTTGGAGTTGGTCGCGATTGTTCATGCTCTTAAGATATGGAGGCATTATCTGTATGGGGTGTCATGTTAGGTTTTTAAATCATTGCAGCTTACAACATATGTTCAAGCAGAGGGATCTCAATTTGAGGCAGCGTAGATGACTTGAGTTACTGAAGGATTATGACATCACCATTCTTTATCATCCGGGTAAGGCATATGTGGTCGCGTATTCCTTAAGCAGGAAAGAAGAGAGTATGGGTAGCTTGGCATTCATTCCAGCAGAGGAGAGGCCACTAGCTTTAGACATTCAGTCCTTGGCTAACAGGCTTGTGAGGTTGGATATTTCAGAGCCCAGCCAGGTTCCTGCATGCATTGTTGCTTAGTCTTTATTATTGGGGCAGATCAAGGCCCGGTAGCTCGATGATCCACACTTGGAGGTTCTCAGAGAGATAATGATTCAGGGTAGTGCTAAGGAGGTTTCTATTGGCAAAGAGGTGTTTTGTGACTCCAAGTTCACTTATGTGTTCCTAATGTGGATGGTCTGAGCGAGAGGTTACTAGAGGAGGCACATAGTTCGCGGTATTCCATTCATCCGGGTGCGACGAAGATGTATCGTGACTTGAGATAACATTATTGGTGACGGAGAATGAATAAGGACATATTGGAGTATGTGGCTAAGTATTTGAATTGCCAGTAGGTTAATTATAAGCAATAGAGACCAGGTGGCCTACTTCAGCAGATGCCTATACCAGAGTGGAAGAGGGAGCGCATTACTATGGATTTTGTAATTGGGTTGCCCCGGACTTTGTAAAAGTTTGATGCAGTGTGGGTCATTGTTGATAGGTTGACCAAGTCGGCGCACTTTATTCCGGTTGTGGATACTTACACTTCAGAGAGATTGGCTCAGATTTACATTCGGGAGATAGTCAGGTTGCACGGTGTGCCTGTTTCTATCGTATTAGATAGAGACCCTTAGTTCACTTTCCATTTCTTGAGAGCCGTTCAAAATGAGTTGGGGACCCGTGTAGAGCTTAGCACAGCTTTCCATCCTCAGACCGACGAGCAATCGGAGAGGATAGTTCAGATTTTGGAGGATATGCTCAAAGCATGTGTGGTTGATTTTGGAGGATAGTGGGATTAGTTCTTACCTTTGGCAGAGTTTGCTTACAACAACAACTATCAGTCCAGCATTGAGATGGCTCCATTTGAGGCTTTATACGACCGGCGGTGGCGTTATCCTATCGGGTGGTTTGAGCCTGGTAAGGCTAAGTTATATGGTACAGACTTAGTGCAAGATGCCTTGGACAAGGTAAAGTTGATCCAGGAAAGGCTTCGCACAATTCAATCCAGACAGAAGAGTTACGCAGATCAGAAGGCGCGTGATGTATCATTTATGGTTGGCGAGAAGGTCCTCTTGAAAGTTTCGCCAATGAAGGGTGTTATAAGGTTCAGGAAGAAGGGCAAGCTGATCCCAAGGTTTATTGGCCCATTTGAGGTGTTGAGGCAAGTTTGGGACGTTGCTTACGAGCTTGCTTTACCCCTTCCCCCCCAATTTATCGGGAGGTCACCCAGTTTTTCACGTGTCAATACTTCGGAGATATCATACCAACTTTTCCCATGTGTTAGACTTCAGTACTATTCAGCTGGATGAGTCTCTGAGTTATGAGGAAGAGCCAGTTGCCATTATTGATAGACATGATCGCCAATTAAGATCCAAGAGTATTTCAGCGGTGAAGGTCCAGTGGAAGGGCCAACCAGTCAAGGAGGCGAACTGGGAGTCCGAGGAGGACGTGCGGATATCCACATTTATTCAGCACCTCAGGTACTTTTCTATGTCCGTTCGAGGATGAACATTTGTTTAATAGGTGGAGAATTTAACGACCCGATTGGTCATTTTGCTTTTTAGAACCCCGTTTCCCTAAATGAAACTTCCCGTTCTTGCTTTAAATAATTTATGACCTGCGGGGATAATTGGTTCGGGATTTGGAAGAGTTTAGGTTGGAATAGGCTCATTCGATTCCTAAAGATTTTCTTAAAAGGCTAAGTTTGACTTTGGTCAGCATTTTTAGCAAAAGGACTCGGAGTCATGATTGGATGGTCCCGGAGGGTCCGTAGAAAAATATGAGACCTGGGCGTATGCCCGAAATCGAATTCCGAGGTCTCTAGCCCGAGTAATGAATTTTTATTAGAAATTGTTAAACTGAAATTCTAAGGATCTAAAGAAACTAAATAACGATTGATCACATTGGTATCGGGCTCGTATGTTGGTTCCGGAGCCTAATACAGTTCCAATATAACATTTAATACATGCCCGCAAAATTTGGTGTCAATCCGAGTAGTATAAGTACGTTTCAGCACGTTAAAACTGAATTGAAGAACTTGAAGTGCATAAGTTTGATCCAATTGGTTTTAGGGGGTGATTCTTAGTTTTAGCGTTGTTTCGGACGTTTCCAAAGTTCGAGCGGGGCCCGGGAGCCCCGAGCATCAATAGGACGAGGCTCCAGTGAAGTTGGAAAATTTGGGATGAGCTGGAGCTTCAAGTTGCTGTCATAATCGCACCTGCGGTTGATCAAGACCACGTGTGAGACCCTAGAAGCGGTCTTTCTCTCGCAGATGCGGCCAAGCTAAAGTCGCAGAAGTGACTTCAAGACCCCAGAAGCGGTCCCAGCCTGCTTGGCCAATTTTGAAGATGCGGCCTCCCCCTCGTAGGAGCGGGACCGCTTCTGCGGTCCCCTGACTGCAGATGCGGAAATCACTGAAGCAGTGAGCTTCATTTAATACGGGCTCCAGCCATTTTTGCCCACTTTGCACTCGTGTATTAGGCGATTTTGGAGCTCTTGAGAGAGGATTTGCACCTAACATCTTGAGGTAAGTTCATCCCCCTCATTTCTAAGTTTAATACTTGAATCTTGGGTAGATTAACACACAAAGATTAAGGAAAAATCATGGGGTTAGAGCAAAACCTAGTGTTTTGATAAAATTTAGATTTAACCACGAAATTTGTTACAAAATGCATTAGAAATCATATATTATTGATCCTTAGGTTATACAGAAACTTTCTTCGAAAAATTTTGGAATCCGGGCACGTGGGCCCGGGGTCGAATTTTGGAAAACTTGTGTTTAAGGTTGGAAAATTGCTTAAATAGTTAGAATGTGGTCTTGTGAGCTTGTATTGACTAGTTCCTACATCGTTTATCTAGTTTTGGATAGTTCAGCTCCAAATTTGAGAGTTTGAGCTCGTTCTTGGTATTGGACGTACGCTTTAGAGCAAGGTGAGTCTCATATCTAACCTTGTGAGAGGGAATTATCCCCATAGGTGATGTAATCAAATAACTTGCCATTAATTGCGGGGGCTACGTACGCACTAGGTGACGAGAGTCCATGCGTAGCTACAATTTTCCTAAGTACGGATAGTCTAGGATCTAAAAGTATGCTTTATGTGATATTCTTGCAACCTTATGGTTAATGTGGATTGTTTAAATCACGGTGATTATGATAAATGAGACTAGCAAGAGGAACATTATCTTTCTTGGCCTTTTTAAAGGGAAGTTAATATTTCTGTGAGTAATTGCTCCCCAATTATATATTCATGTATGTTTGTTGTTGTGTTTAATTACATTTGACCGCATCGCATGTTTATTTCGCGAGCGGGGTAATAGATGCATCTATGGTTCGAGTCGTTCGACCCTCGACATTGCACAATTTACTTTTTATGTTGGATCGGACCGTACGACCTCGACACTACTTGCGCATGCTTTACTCAGTATTTTATTATTAGCCTTGAAATGTAAGTGGCCAATTGTGATATTATCTAGGAGAGGACATGTTATTTCTTGCTATAAACTGCTAACTATTTGTTCTATCCATGCTCACTATAATTCATTTCTCATATTATTTGACCCTAGTAAGTGTCAAGTCGACCTCTCGTCTCTACTTCTTCGAGATTAGACAGGATACTTATTGGGTACATATTGTTTATGTACTCTTCTACACTTATGTACTTAATTTTACAGGATCTGAGGCATGTACATCTGGTTACCAGTCTGGTACGCATTCTTGATCAGTGTCCGGGAATTTCACGGTGAGCTGCTCCCTTCCTGTTCCGTTCAGCAGCATGATGGAGCCTCTCTTTATTTTGACTGTCTATCATATTTCGGGCAGTAGGATGGATTTATTCTTTTGTATATTCTACTAGTTGCCTGTAAACTTGTGACACCAGGTCTTGACACACACATTAGTAGACTATTCTCTTGGGAATCGTATAACTATTTTCGTTCATTGCTAATTATCATATGTTTTTAACTTCAAATTCAGAAATTTCTGTACTTGTTTTAGTAAAGTGAAAATGAGAACTTGTTAATATTTCCGTGTTGGCTTGCCTGACAAGGGTGTTGGGCGCCATCATGACCTGTATTGGAATTGGGTCGTGACACTAATATCTTTTCCTTTAGTGCTTAGTGGTGTAATTAATAGTACTTATTTTAACATGAGCTATATAGTATTCTTAGATTATGTTAATTTTTATTAAGGCATATTAATTAGTAATATTTCTTTATGCGATTTTATTATCTTTGTAATTGAATATTTTAGTACAATACCATGACTCATCTCATATTATTATGTTATTTTCTTGTACTAGGCTAAAGAAATATTTGGAGCACATTTACATATTTTGTGCTATGAAGACTTTACCGGGAAGAAAAAATCCACAAACCCGAAAAAATCAAAAAATCCGATATTGAAAAATCCAACTTTATTAGTTTGGCTTGGTTTATTAATTTAAAAATTCTACACAATTGGTTTGGCTTGGTAATTGAAAAATCCGAACCAACCCGACCTATGCATACCCATACTCTCTCTCTCTCTCTCTCTCTCTCTATATATATATATATATATATATATATATATATATATATATATAATTTGTATAAATATTTTTTGTTATTAACTGATGTAACAATTTTATTCTTACATCTATGTTTATTAAAATTCTTCCTCTCTCGGAGTATTGGTATAGCCTAATTCCTCCGTTTCTAGTCTAACTTGTCCGTCCCACTACTAAATTCTTTCTCCTTATTCGTGTATTTGCTTAAGTAAATCTAATAATTCAACTTACTGTCATTTATTTTTCTTTACATAAACTAAATTTTTCATGAGCCACTACAAGACATCGTAGTTGGAATTAAGGCGGTGCAGGATGCAAGTGATACAATGGACAAAGTTTGCATCGTCCAACTCATTCAATTTTTGAATTTCATAAAATCAAGTTCTCATCCCTTTTTGTTTTTTCAATTTCTCATATTCATCTATCTATTCGATCAAACGCTAAGGTATTTTGAATTATGATTTGTTCATTCTTTTCATTCTTATATTTTTTTTAGCAGAAACAACCTTTCTACTCCTTCGGAATAGGGATAAGATCTACACAAATATTATCCTTTCCAAATCTCACTTATCTAATTTCGCTGGACTATTGTTGTCTTTCTTATATTTTTCTCTAAACTCTCGCTTCAAGTAAAATATGTATGAATTTTACTAAATTGATTTAAAACGTCTTATTAAGGGTTTGAGTTTATCCAATTTTATTGAATCACATCTGATTGCAACAAGTAACTAGCTAATTTCACTAATTATAAATTATTTATAATTGTATAAACCAATTTAATATCTAAGGAGAAATTACTAGGGAGAGATCGAAGTATAGAGAAGATAAGAAAAGTGTCCAAAAAGTGCGTTTGTATGGGGAGCATGACAGCCACGCGTTCCACGTACAACTTGTAGATACTATAGCCATCGAACCAATTACCTCAACGCAAACACAAATTTTACCACTGAAACATCACCCACTTATTTTCAATCTCCTCCACCTCCTCTTCTACTTCTTCTTTCTTGGTTTAATCATTTCATCAAACAGCTCGCAAGCAAAGAAAGTAACAAAATTTAAAGGCCAAAATTGTAAGAAATGGCCCTGCAAACACCCACTAGAATTGCAGCTACTCCTTTAGCTCCAAATGGTGGCAACAGTGGCCTTCGGCAGCCACCAAATCGTTTAGCTCTGAAATCTTCATTCTTTTCTCCATCTGTTCATCTATTGCTCCCACCTCCACCATCGTCTCGTGCTGCTCCTGCTACTGCCCCTAAGTTTTCTATGCGCGTTGCCTCCAAGCAGGCTTATATTTGCCGGGATTGCGGGTAATCTACTAATTAATCCCCCTCTGTTTTCTTCCTACTTCTTCTTGAGTTGTTGCCAATAGAGATGGAATTAGGATTTAGAGTTTGAATTCAAAGGTGTAGTGAGGATTTGAAATTTACGGGTTTTGAATTAATTACTGGATTTGTCCGAACTAGTAGCTGGCATTGTAGCTCCGCCCCTGAGTGAATTTGATGTTAAAGTAAAAATATTGAACTCAAAAAACTGCTCAAAAGAATCCTGCTTTATGCTTTTCATGGCATAATAGTAGTACTAATCTATGTTTTGGGATGAATATGGTGTAGGTATATTTACAATGACAGGACTCCTTTCGAGAAACAACCTGACAAATACTTCTGTCCTGGTAAATACTCTTTTATATCATTGCATCTAACCTTATAGTAACTTCACTGTATAAATCCTGCATCTCCTGCCATTATCGTTCTTTGTGATTGTTGAAAAATACTTAGGAAGCAGTCTCCATGGTAACAATTAGCTAGCTATATCTTGTGGTTTCTTGTCGATTGAAATTAGAACTGTCAATATGGGCAGTGTCGGGCTAGCCCAACCCAGCCCACGTGGGCTTTAACAATTGACGGGCTGGGCTGGGCTAGCCCATCATTTTGATAGGCCTTATAATGGTCAATCCACCCCGGTCCTATGTGGGCTGCGGGCTCCACGGGCTGGCTCATCATTTTTTTAAAATATAATTTTATATTTTTTCTTTAAGTTCTAACAAAAAAAAAGATAAATATTTAAAACTTTAAAAAATCTTATTGGAAAAATTTCACAAAACTTAATAACTTTTTATATTCTTTCAATATATTACAATAAACACTGAAAATATAAAAGACAAGACCATTTCATTCACTAAAAGTCAAAACTGCAAGCAAACTATTCAAGAGATAGTCCATAATGCTTATGGGATATCAAACACATGATTTTTATCAAACACATTTGAATCCTCTTGTTAGAAGGTTGTTTTAACATCTTCACTTTCATCTACATTAATAATTCGTTTGCAATATTAATTAGTTAAATATTAAGAATAGTTAAAATTTTAAAAACTAATTAACGTTTCAAGACTTTGATCTTTTAATACGATGAGCTTAATAAACTTTAAGCTTGAGACACTCTTCTTATTATTTTTTATCATATGAGTATATTTTTATTTTATATATTTTAAATACATATTTTTATTAGGCCCACGGTCCGGCCCAACCCAACCTTAGTCAAGCCTCACGGGCCACGGGCTTACTCGGGCCGGGCTTAAAAGCCTCGTTTTTAAATGGGCTCCAAAACTTCTAGCCTAGCCCTGCTAAATCACGGGCTGGGATGGGCCGGTCCAACGGGCCAAGCCCATATTGACGGCTTTAATTGAAATCAAAGTGAAATCTTATCATCTTGAATAATTAGGATACTATAGAAAATATGTTACTACACTAATTTGGCTTTGTGCCCAACGAAATTTTCTATGAAAGATGAATTTTCTATGAAAGATGATCTCATACTTAAATAAGATAGGAGTAGTATTTATTTGGAATATAGACAACATAATACGAAGGTTCAACATCGATAAACTAAGAATTTGATGAGTCTAGCTGTGATGCCATACAAAGAAGGGGACCTTGGGCCTAGTTATTATTCCTATAATTACCGAGATCAAATATATTTTGAAAGGTATAACTTTTAAAAGAGGAAGAACCCGAGCTACAAGAAAAATTCTCACGGCTACCATGGTAGAATACACTTCAACACAAGAGAAGAGAATTCAAATTCAAAAGTTAGCTCATCAAGTGAGAATTTTTCAAAATCACATGAGGAAACCATTAGACCCCTCCACAACCAATATACGACTCTAATACTGCGAAGTTTATGTTTTACTAATTACTATAATGAGTTGAGTATATTCAAAAATGATAGAACTAGATATGAAAAAAAAAGGTTGCGGAATCAATCCTTCTAAAAAAAAATTGGGGAAACGTCTTAGTAGTTTTTAAAATAGGAAATAGATAAAATGTAAAGTCCAAAAAGACAAAATGAAAATACTAATAGTGGAAACTAGAAAAAGGAAAAAGAAAAAAGTCCAAATGGGAAGGAATACCTGTTAGCTCAACACTTTGTGACCTATCCATTATCCAGATGCAAACTTTTAAAAGTTCACCAATTTACTTATTTCAATCTTCTAGTTCCTCTTATAGGGACTTCCCTTTGTATCTTTTTTCCTTCTTATTTTGTAGAGTGTGACATCTTCTGTATGTGTTACAAGTTACAACTATACAGTAATAACCGTACCTAAATTCCCAGGGTTCATTTGTGATTTGCAGTATGTGGAGCTCCTAAAAGAAGATTCAGGCCATATGTACCTAAAGTAACCAAAGATGCTAATTCCACAGAGGTTCGTAAGGCCAGGAAAGAACAGTTAAAAAGAGATGAGGCTATTGGGTAAGTTCTTTTCTTCAAATTTTCACCTCTTCTCTTTTATCAGCTGTGGAGCTACGGTAAAGTTATCTCCCTGTGACCTATAGGTCATGGGTTCAAGCCGTGAAAGCGGCAACTAACGCTTGCATTAGGTTAAACTGTCTATATCATAACCCCTCGGGGTGTAGCCCTTTCCTTCGTAACAGGATGCTTTGTGCACCAGAGTGTCTTTTTTTATCAGTTTCCGTTCCTCATTTGAACACAAATCAACATAATCCATGGTGATCTTTTCGCGTTGTAGGAATGCACTGCCTATTGCGGTTGGAGTTGGAGTTGTTGCACTTGCTGCTTTATACTTCTACATCAACAACAGTTCCTAGATTGAATTGGAGAAAAAATGTCATCTGGAAAATATAATCTTCAGATTATCAGAGATCTAGGAGATTGTTAATTTTGTATTGAAGTTATACATACAATTGTTTATTCTATCCATTCATTCTCTAAAATCCACTTTTATAGAGATGGCCATGTGTAATTTCTTATTCGTCGACCTACATGCAGAATTCCACTATTAATCGTAAATGTGAAAGGCCAATTCCTCTATTATTTTCACAACAATCTCAGCTTCCAGCAAACACTTTGATCAATTTCTAACGCATTCTCATGGCCAGAAATGAAATATTTTATGTGCGATAGCTGAATAATTTAAAGAGAGTAAATTATTGTAGACATAATATTAATAAGATAAGATGTATATATGGTGGGAATATAAAACAAAAATATTAAGAGTCAGTCTTGAATGACAAACGGACTCCTCCGCTTGTTGAGAAGCAAAGTCACACATTCATTATCTAGTGCATTTATAAATGGGACATTTTCATGCATATACTAAATTTCATACTATATTACATAATATATAGATAGTAACTATATTACATCAAATGTCCATAAAAATTTTTCAAAAGTTATTATATTTAGGCCCCATCCGCCATTGACCACATAAAAAGGGGAATATTAACAACTTTTGTGTTGTTTAAAGTGAGAACATTTGGTAATGGGGTTGGTTCAAATTATGACAATTAGATTGAAAGGGTGGAAGAAAGAAGGGTATCTAATACAATATTATAATGAAATAATTGGGAGTTGTTGGGAGTGAATTATACTGTAAATTTGCAGCCCCATTTTCGTTGTCCATACAGAAGACCACTTTGCCTTAAACGACACCTGCTACAATTATAATAAAGCAAAGGGTAGAAGAGCTTTGAAAAAGTTCTAAAAAAATCAACAAAAAATTGTAGATGAATTCTTGTCCTTCATCATAACAGATATCCCGGTCGAACAAATCACAAAAGTTATCTCGGATATAAGGTCAGATACAACCACGGAATCATGTCAAAAATCGATGTGATGCTACAATTCAAGGGGATATGGGATGAACACGGGAGATATAGAGATTTTGAAGTTGATGCAATTCTGACATATGAGAATGCGACGTACAGTAATTTGATATCTACAATATCGGAACAATTATCGATCAATAAGTGAAGAGTTTATTTTTTGTAATTGGAAAAAAAATTATGAAATCATTGTGAAGTTAAATACAATGTTCTGTTGTGTCTTTAATATGGTTTTATGTTTAGTGTCAGGCATCTACTTATTTATAACCCATATTGTTAATTAAAATGGTATTGTCATTTAGGACTCTCATGCCAAAAAATAATTCTGTATTTAATTGGAATCTACTAAGTCTCTATATGGTAAGTATAACTACAAATTATATGTAGTTAACTAAAAAGCTGTAAATGGTTAGTAAATAAAATGGAACATAGTTGAATGTAATTCAGTAATAAACTGTATATTGTAATCGAAATGTAGCTGACAATTTTAATACGGTTGACACAAATTACTTGAAGGTCATTCATTAAAATTAAAGGATATACAACTACAGAATTGCAATAAATAAGTTGTTGAGTTGTTTCAAAAGAAATATATGATTATCCTTCAACTACAAAATGTCATCAACTACAAAATAGAACATTGATATTATTTCTTCTTTCTCTGGACCCTAGTCTTCTCCTTCAAAGCATGAGCACCCTTCCTCCCAGCAAGCCTGTCTGTAACCTCACTTCCACTGATTGATCCATCTTCTAGCTTCTTTGTAGCGTAGTCCCATAGGAGAGCTCCATAACGTCTTCGGTGTTTGTCGATATCCGCAAGGGCTCTAGATGGGATTGACAAATCTCCAAGGCTAACATACTCCGCAAATGCAGCCATAAAAATACCACAATTAAACATGGGCTGTTAATGTAACGACCCGACCGGTCATTTTGAGTACTAGCGCTCCGTTCAGCAGTCGGAGACCATGAACAGCTTCATTTTAGATATTATGACTTGTACGCATGGTCGGAATTTAATTTCGGGAAGTTCGGGGTTGATTTGGGAAGAGAATTCTCATTTCGGAAGCTTAAAGTTGAAAGAATGAACTAGGATTGGAATTTTGAGTAAACGACCTCG
>MU668484.1:5794-18424 GCA_026770625.1 Nicotiana glauca
CGGACTTGGGCGTATGCCCGGATTGGGTTTTGGATAACCCGGGAGCGTTTTGGCGCCTATTGTGGAAGTTAGCATTTTAGAAGGAATTTCTTAAGTTTGGCTTGGAGTGCATTTCAGCGTTATCGATGTCCGTATGGGATTCCGAGACTGGGAGTAGCTCTGTATGGTGATTCTGGAGTCGTGAGCGCGATCGGAAGTGAATTCGGAGGTCCGTAGGTCCTTTTGGAGCAATTTGGCTAAAGTTAGAATTTGAAGGTTTTTGAGAAGTTTGACCGGAGGTTGACTTTATGATATCGGGGTCGGAATCTGATTACGAAAGCTGGAGTAGGTCCATAATGTCGAATATGATTTGTGTGTAAAATTTGATGTCAATCGGACGTGATTTGATAGGTTTAAACATCGGAAATAGAAGTTTGAAAGTTCAAAGTTCATAAAGCTTGAATCGGGGTATAATTCATGGTTTTAGCGTTGTTTGTTATGATTTGAGGCCTCGAGCAAGTCCGTAATGTGTTTTGGGACTGGTTGGTATGATTGGTTGGGGTCTTGGGGGCCTCGGGTGGATTCCGGGTGGTTAACGGATCGAAATTGGAATTTGGAATTTGGAATTTGGAAGAGAGCTGAAGGCATCTGGTTGCTGGTATTTTCGCTTCTGCGGTTGGTTGACCGCAGAAGCGAACAGGGAGCCGCAGAAGCGGTTTTGGTCCAAAGCTTGAGGACGCAGATGCAGTCAAAATTCGGCAGAAGCGGAACCGCATCTGTGGAAGGGGCATCGCAGAAGCGAGAAAAGGGCGGCATGGGAAGGAGCCGCAGAAGCGGCCTTTGGACCGCATAAGCGGAACCGCTGATGCAGCATGGCTTCCATAGAAACGGAAATGACTGGAAGCAGAACCTTGTTTTAAATTGTGGGATTGAGTTCATTTCTCCCATTTCTTCATGGTTTGGGCGATTTTTGGGGAGCTTCAAGGGAGGATTTTGTCGTCAATGTTAAGGTAAGTTATTCCTACCTATTTTGAGTAAATATATTAATTATGTATGGATTTTAGAATGAAAATGGGTAGAAAATTGAGGTTTGGATGGAAAACCTAGAAAATTATATTCTTGGAATTTAGCCACGATTTTGAGTATGAAATTAAGAGAAATTGTATATTTGAGTTCCTAAGGTCACGGGTAACCTTTATCTTCAAGAAATTTCGGATTCCGGGCACGTGGGCTCGAGGGCATTTTTGTCAACTTTTCGTTCGGTGTTAGGAATTGTTATAAATTGGGTTGTAAAGTATAATTTAGCATATATTAATGGATTTATATGATCGTTGGCTAGTTTTGGAGCATTATGCGTTGGTGCAAGTCTTCGGAAGAATATAGAATGCCGGTTGTGGATCTTTGGAGCGAGGTGAGTCTCCTTTTCTAATATTGTGAGGGGGAATTTACCCCATAGGTGAAGTAATTGATTATGTGCTCCTATTTATGGGGGCTACGTCCGCACGAGGTGACGAGAGTCCATGCGTAGCTACTATTATGCTATTGTCCGGGTAGTTAGGACCCAAAAGCATGTTATACTTGGATTGCTATGAACCCATTGATAGTTTGAGTTGTTTAAATCACCTTGAATTGGTAAAGGAATTTAAAAAGAGATTTAATGTTAAATTTTTCCTGAAATGTTAAGAAGAGAAATTTGTCTATTTGGTTGATTATCCCCGATAAGCTCTTAATTTCCTGCTTGAGCACGTGTTTTATGCGTGCCTGCGTCGCATGGATGATTCGCGAGCAGTATATGTGTTTATTTATGGAACGGGCCGAACGCCTCGGTAAGAATAGATGCATCTATGGTTTGTGTCGCTCGCCCTCGGCAGTACACAATTTACATTTCTGTTGGAGCGGGCTGTCGACCTCGGCACGATTTGCGCATGTTTATCTGTTACTTAAAAATTGTAAATGTGGAATTGGCCCTACGTGGCTTGAGATAAACTGATAAGATAAAGAACAAACTTTAGAAGCCCTTGATTTATTGTTGAAGGTGTTTACCTATTTTTCTGGCTTCATAATCATAACTTCTATACAAATCCATGATTATCCTCGCACTTATAGAATATTGCTGATTGACCTCTAGTGAGTGTTGGAGTTGGCCATCTCGTCTCTACCTCTTCGGGATTAGGCGGGATACTCACTGAGTACACGTTGATTACGTACTCACACTACACTTCTGTGCATTTTTGTTGCACAAGTATATATATACCTCTAGCAGCCTATTGGGCGTAACAGCACGGACGACTCTGGGACTAGGTGAGCTGCATTGTTCGAGACGACCCGCAGCCAGTGTAGTTCCTTTCAGTATTTTATTATTTATTCCATGTCCGCTGTATTTCGGACAGATGTTGTATTTTACTTTCCTTATCGATAGTTGCTCATGTACTTGTGACACCTGGTTTTTGGGATGGGTTTAAATGGATTTGTACTAATTGTTATTATTTAAAATTGAATTCAAGTAGTGAACTTTTATTTATGAAAATGGAAGGAAAACCCTTAGATTTTCAAAAGTATTAAAAGAGGAATTAATTGATAATCTAGTTGGCCGGCCTGACAGAGGTGTCCGGCGCCACCACGACCCTTAGTGGATTTTGGGTCGGGATAGTGGGGGTCGTTTTGCGTTGTGCAGCAGCTATTTTAGGCTTAGGACTTCTAGGTTTTGTATCTCATTGCTAGGGTCTTCGGTCCAAGCTTCCGTGAAGATGATGAAGAGTTTTAGTTCTTTATTTTTCTAAAAAACCGACGGTCAGCCTTAGGTTTAGGCTTAACAGACTAATCCAAATTGGGCAAAAAATTGGGCTCTAAAACTCTTAAAATTATAATCCAACACCTTAATTGACTCCTTTTGAAATAAGATAAAAATACTACACAATACCAAAGCTAATCCTAATTAATTAAACTAAATATGAAACTGTTTTTGTGTTTTCGAAATTATATAGAGATAAAAACAAGGTACTATTTTTTTGTATTTTTTGAAAAATATATAAACTAAATATTTTTGTAATTTTCCATTCTTATGACGAAAATAAAGTAAAGAAGTCAAAAAATAGTTGAAATAGCTATATTAGGCCTAAATTAAATATTTACATGCTAAAATATAAAAAATCTTGGGGAGGGTGAAAAATCACATGTCTGCAGGCATCACCTTCGTGCTTTTACTCTCTTTCCTCACATATGATCAATAGTATCGGCACGGAATGGTACATCGTACGGCACGGCATCACCCTTCATGCTTTACACTCCTTCCTCACAATGAACAAATAATGCACGACATCACCCTTCGTGCTTTAACACTCTTTCTCACCTATACAACAATCACAAACAAGGGGCAATGGAATAAACAAAATAATAATAATAATTCCGGCAAGGGAACACAATTAGACAATTAAATCTCGGCAAGGGTACAACATCAATAATCTCAAAATTCCGGAGGGAAAATAATCAACAAGCATCAATATCCTGACAAGGGAACAATTTAATCATGCTTTCTCTTTCTTTCACTTTTGTTTCATAACTCACGTTACCACTTGAGCCAATGCTCCAAAGGGTTCAACCATCTCATATGCTTTTACAATTATAATATAACTTGATCCAATACTCCTCGATGTTCAAAGGACACAATTTCCTTCTGCAAGCTTTTCTCAATAAATAGGAATTATCACCAAGTCATGAAAGATACAACGAAATCAAAATATTCACAATTTAAAGACTCATGGTCATGCTGGACACCAACATATAGATACTCTTCACCATGCTTGTACGTCGTAGTCAACAATTACCATATAGAAAATAGGACTCAACTCCTAATCCCTCAAGCTAAGGTTATACCAAACACTTACCTCGATGCCTTGAACACAATTCAAGCCTCAATTATAGCTTTACCCCGTGATTCCACCACCAATTCTCTCGTATCTAATCACAAATTACTTAATTACATTAATTAACACTAAATGAATCAACCCCAATGCATGAAAATGAGTTTTCCACAGTTTTACCTAAAAAGTCAAAAATCGCCCTCGGACCCACATAGTCAAAACCCGAGGTTCGAACCAAAACCTGATTACCCACTCCCCCACAAACTCAAACATATAATTTGTTTTGAAATTGGACCTCAAATTGAGGTCCAAATCCCCAGTTTTTGAAAAACCTAGGTTCTACCCAAAACACCTAATTCCCCCATGAAAATATTTGATTTTAGGTTGAAATCATATTAAAAGATGTAAATGATTGAACGAAATGAGTAAAAACTAACTTAAAATTGATTTGGAAGAAGATTTGTTCTTAAAAAATCGCCCAAAGTAGTTGTGTTTTGAAAATGGTGTGAAAATGACTTAAAAATTGGCTAAGTATAGAAAATTACAGGTCTATGATATGGGAAATGCGAATAGGGGTTCGCAATTGCGAACATTGCGAACCCCGACCTCTCAGATGTGGGAAATACGAAACAGGGTTCACATTTGCGAAACCTTCAAAAATTCCTAGCTTTCGCATTTGCGAATGAGTGGTCGCATTTGCGACATCGCTTTTGCGATTGCTGCATCGCATTTGCGACCTCAGGCGGAAAAGGGATCTTCGTATTTGCGATCCCAGACGTCGCATTTGCGACAGGCTGCAAAACTTCCCTTCTCGCATTTGCGAGACCTGCTTCGCAAATGCGAAGACTATACAACAAGCATACCAGATTATTTTCAAAGTTAAAAAATGCACCTGTGGCCTATCCAAAACTCACCCGATCCCTCGGGGCTCCAAACCAAATATACATACAACCTCAAAAATATCCTACGAATTTACTTGTGCGATCAAATCGCTAAAATAACATCATAAACATCGAAATAAACCTCAAAATCCAAGAATTCTTTCAAACTTCATAAAACATCAAAATTTCCAATTTAGGTCCGAATCACGTCAAATGACGTCCGTTTTCAACTAAATTTCACAAAAATGATTTAAAGCATATATAAGACCTGTACCTGGCGCCGGAACCAAAATACGAGCCCGATACCAACACGTTCTAATCAAATATCATTTCAATTTTCCTTAACAATTTCAGAAAAAATCATTTCTTTTAAAAATTTATTTCTCAAGCTCAGGACCTCGGAATTCGATTTTGGGCATACGCCCGAGTCCCACATTTTCCTACGGTCCCTCCGGGACCGTCAAATTACGGGTCCGGGGTCTGTTTAACCAAAATATTGACCAAAGTCAAATTTATTTATTTTAACATCAAAATTTAGCATTTTTCATAGAATTTCACATTAAAGCTTTCCAGCTACGCGCGCGGACTGCACACGCAAATCGAGGCAACTCTAAATGAGGTTTTCAAGGCCTCGGAGACACAAAATTCAATTAAAATAGGTGATGACCCTTTGGGTCGTCACAATATAACTTATAGAAATAATGTACGAAAATTATAGATAATTTATAGATAAGTTGTATAATATAATTAGTTGTATGAAATTATTTTTACTATGTATAAATCAGATACAAAATATACAAAAGATAAATTGTATAAATTTTATATAAAATTTGTATGTAAGTTTTATTTTATTGTAGTTGTATTTCACTGGGTGGAAATAATGTGTGAAAGTTGTAGAAAATTGTAGATAAGTTTTATTTCTCTATAACGGGAGATGTTTTCATATCAAGTGACTTTAGTGTTCCAGACGAACATGCATGAAAGTAAAGATAAATTCTGTTATGAAGAGTTTGTAGAAAATTTGTAGAAACATTGAAATTGTATTTTCATATTAATTTTTCAAATGATATGCAGTTTTATTGTAGAATAAATGTAGAAAATAAGTCATTGTGAGTCTTATTTGACTCATTCCTCATATTCAACATATTCTACAAATTCACGCATATTTAAATATAATACAACCATACTTTCTTGAATGTAAAGGTATAGCAATATATATAACTTAAAAAATATCTTCTCCTCTGCACAAGTTAGATCCAAAATAGACGAAGTGGAATAACAAGCTCCCATCAAAACTTTTAACACAAAAATGCAATGCTCAAATTTTATGTTATTGTAGTTATATTTAACTGGGTGGAAATAATGTGTGAAAGTTGTAGAAATTTGTATATAATTTGTATTCCTCTATAACGGGAGATATTGGCATATCAAGTAACTTTAGTGTTCCAGACGAACATGCATGAAAATAAAGATAAATTCTGTTATGAACAATTTGTAGAAATTTTGTAGAAACATTGAAATTTTGTATTTTCATATTAATATTTTTAAATGATATGTAGTTTTGTTGTAGATTAAATGTAGAAAACAAGCCATTGTGAGTCTTATTTGACTCATTCCTGACATTCAACCTATTCTACAAATTCACGCCTCTTTAAATACAATACAATCATACTTTCTTGAATTTAAAGGTATAGCAATATATATAACTTAAAAAACATCTTCTCCTCTACACAATTTAGCTTAAAAACAGACGAAGTGGAATAATAAGCTCCCATCAAAACTTTTAACACAAAAACACAAAAGCTCAAAAATAAATAAATAACAGTCTATATTTTTTTATAATTTATCTACAATTGCTGCAATATAATGTATGTCATGTCGTCGTCTTCTTCTTCTTCTTCTTCTTCTTCTTCTTCTTCTTCTTCTTCTTCTTCAAAACCCCTCAAAATTGAGATATAAACTCCAAACCATATTCTCAATTATTTAAAATAACACTCAATCCAAACAAATAATGATTTTTAAAAATTCAAATTTGAATTCAATATAATGTATGTCATGTCGTCTTCTTCTTCTTCTTCTTCTTCTTCTTCTTCTTCTTCTTCTTATTCTTCTTCAAAACCCCTCAAAATTGAGATATAAACTCCAAACCATATTTTCAATTATTTAAAACAACACTCAATCCAAACAAATAATAATTTTTGAAAATTCAAATTCAATATAATGTATGTCATGTCGTCTTCTTCTTCTTCTTCTTCTTCTTCAAAACTCCTCAAAATTGAGATATAAACTCCAAACCATATTCCCAATTATTTAAAACAACACTCAATCCAAACAAATAAAGATTTTTGAAAATTCAAATTTGAATTCAATATAATGTATGTCATGTCTTCTTCTTCTTCTTCTTCTTCAAAACCCCTCAAAATTGAGATATAAACTCCAAACCATATTCTCAATTATTTAAAATAACACTCAATCCAAACAAATAATAATTTTTGAAATTTTAACTTTGAATTCAAAGCTTCAAAGTTTTTTAATGGCTGTCAATGGTGGTATTGTTGCTCTCTTTTCCTTTCCTCTTATATTACTGAAGGAACCCGAAATCATAACCATCAAATCAACCATGCTTGTGCTCATCTTCCCTGGGCACAGAAATATTGGGACAAGATTGCAGAGGTACCAACAGTGCCTTGGCTATGGAAGAAATAATGGAATTTTGATAAATAAATCATGGGTGTGGGAGAGAAACATGGGTGAAGGTGTGGAGATTGGAGAGAAAAACGTGGGGGGAGTGGTATTAGAAGGAATATACGGTACCATTAAATTAGGAGTGTAATTAATACCCTTAAAAACCACTAATGGCATATAATTGGTAATTAGGTATACTAAATGTAATTATATCAAACCTTAAACATAGAGGGTAGTATAGTTTTCTATATGGCATAGGAATGTAAAAATTTCTTAATTCTTCTTGGAAAAAATATTGTAGTAATTACACCAAATAGCCATTCTAAAGGGCTACTATTTAGAAATTAGCCAATGTGTCCTGAATTTCAGTTTTTCAATTTAATTTTTTGGGACACAAATATCATGAATTGTCCTAAAATTAGAATTTTTTAATTTACATTTCAGAATAAAATTAGCACTGCTAATCTCTAAATAGCATCTCTAAGAATAATTGTTCGTGCACTTGCCCAAAAATATTGATACTTCTCAAAACACAGCTTAAAAAAAATAATTTTCATTGGGACAATTATTTTTACATGGTAGGAAGTAGGAAAAGATAACATGGAAAATTGATGATGATAACATGATAAATTAAATAGGTAAATAGTTACCTTTTGATTATTACAATTAGGCTATACATCATTTAGGTGTAAGGTTCAAATTTCACCAAGGGTCTTTCTCTTTGTCTTTACGTTTTTTTCATTATTGGACGATTTGCAGCGGCACCTTATTTTTATGCCACCTTTTAACCTATACCCTGAATTTAAAAACTATTGATTTCGTAATCAAGTAACAGAAAATCCGTGTTAATATGACCATTATACCCCTTTCAAAACATATAAAAGAGCGTCTCTCCTCTGTATTCCTAGATTCAAATTTCAGATCTCCTCCGTATCTCCTCCATCAGTCCGTTCCTCCTGAGAACGCGTCTCGCATTCAAATTCTATATTCAAATTCAAATTCAAATACATTGTAAGTATTCAAATTCATCTCCAGAATTCAAAATAGTTTTTGAATTATATATTTTTTGATTGATTGATTGAAGTTGTTTGACAAACTTCACTGATATGCTGAATTATAAATATATTTGACGATGAATTCCTGCTACACTGGATACTGAAGTTTTTTAAATATTACTTAAAAACTTAAGCAAGAGGCTGGAGTTTTCCTCTTACACTGCTTAAATAAAAAAATCAAATTGCACCAAAAAAACTTCGGCATAGGAGATGAAGTTTTTTAGTTATTACTTAAAAACTTCAGCAGGAGGCTAAAGTTTTCCTCCTACACTAGCTAAATTAAAAAATTATATTGCACCAAAAAAACTTTGATCTAGGAGCTGAAGTTTTTTAGTTATTACTTAAAAACTTCAACAAGAGGCTGAAGTTTTTCTCCTACACTGGCTAAATTAAAAAAATCATATTGCACCCAAAAAACTTCGGCCTAGGAGCTGAAGTTTTTAAGTTATTACTTAAAAACTTCAGCAGGAGGCTGAAGTTTTCCTCCTACACTGGCTAAATTAAAAAATCATATTGCACTAAAAAAACTTCGGCCTAGGAGCTGAAGTTTTTTAGTTATTACTTAAAAAGTTCAGCATGAGGTGCTGAAGTTTTTCTCCTACACTGGTTAAATTAAACAATCATATTGCACCAAAAAACTTCGGTATAAGTGCTTTAGTATTTTAGTTATTATTTAAAAACTTCATGCTTGAACTAAAAAATACCTGCACTAAGTATTTTATTATCATTTTTTCGAAAATTTCATACCAAAAAATGCTTATGTTTTCAGGAATATGTAAAATATTTTTCATATAATTTTTTATATGCTGAAGTTTTTTCAGTTCATCTGCTAAATATGGTTAATATTTTATCGAGCAATATTTAATTTTTAGATAAGTATTTGTTAATTGTTCTGTTATTTTATAAATTTAAAAATAATTTTTAGTTCATGCTTGAACTAAAAAATGCATGCACTAAGTACTTTATTATCTTTTTTTTCAAAAAACTTCATACCAAAAAATGCTTATGATTTCAGGAATATGTAAAATATTTTTCATATAATTTTTTGTATGCTAAAGTTTTTTTAGTTCATTTGCTAAATATGCTTAATATTTTGTTGATCAATATGTAATTTTCAGATTAAATTTTTTTTAATTGTTCTAGTATTTTATAAGTTTAAAAAGAATTTTTAGTTCATGCTTGAAGTTTTCATAAAGCACTGTGTATTTTATTATTATTATTTGAAAAAATATCATACCAAAAAATGCTTAATATTCGGATTAGTTTTTGTTAATTCTTGCTGAAGTTATATAGTTCATTTCCTCTGCTATTTTTTGAATTTAAATAGAATTATTATTAAAAAAATACAGAAAAAACTTATAACAAATATTTAATATTTCATTAAAAGATAATAAAAGATAAAAACAAATTACATAAATAAAAAAAACAAAAAAATTAAGCGTCCATGACATCATCATCATCATCATCGTCGTCGTCACTTCCAGATGGATGAGCATCTTTATCAGCAAGATTGTCAAATCTTGCATACATCACAAACGTATCAAGCTTGTTGTTAATTTCTTCGAGCTCCCTGTCGTACTTTTCTATGACCTCATCAAGTTTCAACTCAAATGCCTCAATGATGTCTTGCTTGATCTCGTCCACTATTTTCCTAATGACAACATCCATTTTTTTCCTTTTTGTATTTTATATCTGCTAAAATATATGTGTTTGAGTGAATAAACTCACAAGGAATAACGTGCTTATATAGGGAAAAAAAACTTTTGCATGGTATATGAAAAGGCAAAAAAGAATTTTAAAGGTTGTCTAATGAAAAACGTGCATGAATATGATAGAAATGTATTTATTACACTAAAACATACCCCCAAACGCAATATAATTACTACTTTAATTTTGTAGGCTACTGCTGTATACTATGCAATTAATGCTGAAACATGCTATCGTTTTCTGTAAAAAACTTCGGATTAATGTCCTGAAGTTTTTTAGTTCATTTCTAAAATCTTCAGCACTTACCTGCTGAAGTTGTTTTCCCCTGCATTTATCAATTACTATGATAAAAAAATTTCAGCTAATATGCTAAAGTTATTAAGCTTATCTCTGTCAAGACCCAAACCCCGATCGTGATGACGCCCAACACATTGTCAGGCAAGCCCGACCATTCCACATTTCAATTTTCAATTATTAACTCAAAATTTCCAATTTAAGCATAAACTCCTGTTTTCATAATGATAAGATGAGTGCGGAAAATAAAATAACCGAAATAACAGCCCATGAGGATCTGGTGTCACAAGTCTGAGCCTCTGAGTACAACGGAATAATATCCCATACATACCAAGTCTAATGCAAGAGTAAAAGAGATAACGAAAAGGAGAGATCGGGTCCTGCGGACGCCGGCAACTACCTCGATAACTCCGCGACTAACTGATGCAGCAGCAAGATATCAACTAGCCTCCTGGATCCCTGTATCTGCACACAAGGTACAGGGAGTAGAGTGAGTACTCCAACTCAGTGAGTAATAGCAATAAATAATAACTGAAAGAAGGAAAACCTGTAAGAATACTATGCAGTTCTATAAATAACAGTACGGGTAGGAACATTGCTAAAAGGGGAAAGTCCAGTACCAGTCTCCTACAGACCAACAGTTATCCAACACTACTGCAGCGTGCAGCCCGATCCGATATAATGTATATAGTGTTGCGGCTGCAGCTCGATCCAATAATATATATATAATGCTGCGGCGTGCAGCCCGATCCAATATAATAATAAACTGTGCTCACTGGGGGTGTGTGCAGACTCTGGAGGGGGTCCTTCAGCCCAAGCGCTATAATACTGCAGCGTGCAGTGCGATCCATATAATATATCACTGCGGCATGCAGTCCGATCCATATAATATATCACTGCGGCGTGCAATCCGATCCATATATATATGTATATATACTACTGTGGCGTGCAGTCCGATCCAATACATGTATGTGTATATACTGCTGCGGCGTGCAACCCGATCAGGTATATATCAAATACCTCACTATGGGGTCCTTGACCCCTCTCAGTCAATACAGACTTGGCCTCTCGGGCCCACTCAGCTAAGACAGGATATTCAACCCTAGGTATTTCTCATTTAGAGTGCAATTTGTTAATACCGACTCATATTATGTTTCACAATTAAGGATATGACTGAGAGTACGTGTTCAACAGGTAAAGTGTGGTCATTTAACTCAACAGGCTCCCCTAAGGGTTCTACAGATCGGCACAAGGCCCCAAACATGGCTACTAGCCCAAAATGTACGGATATAAGCTCAGTCTCAGTCAAGAGGTACAGTAAGTCATCAATCGGGATGGACCGAGTCCGAATCCCCAGCAGTAATATCACCACGCTCATCACACGGTGCATGTTTCATCTCAACATAGCACCGAATAGTGCAAATACAGGGTTTCAAACCCTCAGTTTATCATTCATAACCATTACTCACCTCAAACCGGCCAAAATCCTAGCTCGCCTTGCGCTTCCCTCGCAAATCGACCTCTTCGAGTGAAGAATCTGATCAAAACCAAAAGGAATAGGTTACAACAAGCTAATGGGACATAACCAATTGAAAGAACTCGAAAAACACCCAAAAACACGAAGTTGGCAAAACCCGAGCCCCGGGACCACTTCTCGAAAAATTACGAAATTTACATTTTCGGAATCCTCGTCTCGCCCCGAGTCCGTACATATAAAATTTATAAAAATCGGAGTTCAAATGGGCCACCAAATCCCAAAAGTACATAGCAAAAATCCAAGCCCTAACTTCTTCAATTTATATCCAAATTTAGAGAATTAATGGATGATTCTTCGATTAAATGACGTATTAAGGCCACGAGACTTACCTCTAATCACTTCCCTATGAAATCCCCTTCAAATTCTATCAATTAGCTCTCAAGGTAATGCAAAAATGGAGGAAATAATGAGGGGTTCGCGTCTGGAATGTTTCATAAAAAGCCTTCTGTTTCGCCCAGTTTTACCTTATGCGATCGCATCAAATCCCCCTGCGATCGCATTGAACAACTTATTCCAGGCCTCCAAAATGGTCTATGCGAACGCAACGTCCACTACGTGATCGCATTGCTTCCGAAACCTTAACTACGCGATCGCATTGCACCTACTGCGATCGCAAAGAACAACTTTCCCTA